>VFFE01007178.1:1985661-2041786 GCA_008921705.1 Burhinus oedicnemus | reverse complement strand
GTGCTTGCCTTTGTCCAGAGGAGGGCAACAAAGATGGTGAAAGGGCTGGAAGGCATGTGCTGTGAGGAGCGGCTGAGGGCTTTGGGCTTGTCTGGTTTGGAGAAAAGGAGGCTGAGAGGCGACCTCATTGCCCTCTGCAGCTTCCTGAGGAGGAGAAGCGGAGAGGGAGGTGCTGAGCTCTTCTCCCTGGTACCCAGTGACAGGATGCGTGGGAACGGTCCACAGCTGCATCAGTCAGGGGAGGCTTAGACTGGACATTAGGAAGCATTGCTTTACCAAGAGGGTGTTCAAACACTGGAACAGGCTTCCTAGAAAAGTGGTCAATGCTGTCAGCCTGTCAGTGTTTAAGAGGCATTTGGACAATGCCCTTAATGACATGCTTTAACTTGTGGTCAGCCCTGAAGTGGTCAGGCAGTTGGACTGGATGATCCTTGTAGGTCCCTTCCAACTGAAATAGTCTGTTCTGTTCTCTTCTCTTCTCTTCTATTCTCTCCCAGGATGATGGATGTAGTCTGACCATTAGCAGGGAGACACCTTGATCATTCAAGAGCACACCTACACCCGGGATTAGCACTCACAAAGTGTCTGGATTAGCCGTGTAAATAAATTGGAATAAATCAAGGCTCACAAGACAGGATCAGGAAGGTGTGTAACTGTCATCATACCTCTCCTCTTGGCCTGCTGTTCAGGAGACCATTCAGGAGACCTAACCCAGCAGCAGTTGGCAGGGTAGTCCCCCTTCCGACTCTGGCCTGAGATTTACTGCCCATTCTTACCACGCAATTTATAACCAGTGAAACCTCAGTAACTGCAAACAGAGGCTATTTAAGTATCTCAAATCCCCAGAAGAATCCAGTGTGTTTTACCTAACCTTATTCCTCATGGTGAGGTTTTGAAATGTCCCAGCACTAGCAGGATTAAATACTTTCCTTCTGGGTTTTAGGTATTCATCACAATAATTATTTGAAATTACCCAGAGCCACCAGAACTAGGGGGCAGTTGGCAGTTAATAGCAAGGGGAGTCAGATTTCCTTGTGTGGGATTCCCAGGAGGAAAGCTCCGGCTGGAGAGGCCACTGCCCCATGCTGCAGCTCCCGGAGGTGGAAGGCAAGCAGAGGAGAGGTAACACGCAGCAGGACGGGCACAAGGCTTAAGCTCCAGGTAACTCAGAGGAGGCATTTGCGAGAGGGGGGCAAAAGCCAGCATGTGAATCCCACAGTCAGCCTCCAGTAAAGCTGGGCACTCCCACTTAACTGGGGAAAGAGAAACATCATCAAGGGAAAAAAAAAAAAAAAACCCACAACATTTAGCAAAGGAAATGTATTTTATTGGAAAAAAAAAATTACATTTCACTTACACACCATGAAAATACTGAGTTGTGTGTTATTTCCATAAGAAGAGGTTAAGACTTTCACAAGAAAACCACAGTCTTTATTACAGCGTTACTCCACGAGATGAGGCTCTGGTGGCATCTGCACTGGGCATTTTCACTAAACAGTAGAGCAGGACTAAATGTGCTTTGGGCAAAAACCCTAAATATTGGCCTCTTCCAGATGCTACTCCCCATTGAAGACATGGCACTTATTTGGTCAATAACGATTTCTGAATTAGAGATAAATCTCAAATTTTCTCTACTCACTTAGATCTTAGGCAAATACACGGCTATCCCTCCCCTCCATTTTTAACAATCACGATTTGTATTTCCCATTCAGCCAGCTAAAAGCATGGTAAAATGGCATATAAGCTATCACCCTCTCATCTTCCAGAAAGAAAACAATACTGAAAGGGATATATTGCACTAACAATCACTAACAGCAAATGACAAGATCACTGGAGGGTGCTAAATGCTCCAGCGTTTCCTTCCATCACCACATCTCTAAGCAACAAGCCCTACAGTTTTCTTCTCTAGCAAGGCACGTATTCACATACAGCGCATACGGGGCATGCGAATACATACGCCCTACTAAATGCAGGCCTCGGGACAGGAGTACCCATCTGCGGGTGGTATCCCAACGCCATTTGTCACAGGCGTATGTATCACAAGAAGCGTGTTGTGCTCCAAGCCAGCTGTGACAGGCTGCATCACATCGCTTGGCGAGGCACCTTCTGAAAATCCCTTATAAAGCAGAGACCTTTGGTGTGGTAAGCTTTAAAAATCTGTAGGCAAAAATAAATATTAATGCCCCATTAATTCCCAGGTAACTTCCCTTATTTATTTACTTACTGATTTACTTGTGTGATTTCTTCCTTACTTAAAGAGGACGAGAAGGAAAAGAGCCAGACCTGGACAATTCTGACACCATGCGAGTGCTGTGAAAGCGGACTTGAAACTTTCTCCACCTGGATCTTCCTACTATGTTCCCTAGTTAGAAAACTGCTTTATTCTATGCTATTTTCTACTCTGCTAGGCACACGCATCACATAGATCATTAAGAACACTCACACAAGATCTTTTAGTACTATAATGTTTTTGCGGTACAGGGGACGGGGCTGGATTGAGAACACCAAACTCGGATTACTAAACCTGCAAGCTCTTCTTTTGAGTACTCAGCTGACAAAGACTTCTTTTTCTTTACCACTAACAGTGCAGCTTTGCAATCATTTTTTGCTTCCCCAGCATCTCAGTGCCAGGAAAAGAGGCAACCCCATTCTCCCCCATTTTGTCCAGCTGCATCTTCCCAGCCCCTCCCTCGCAGCAGCACAAGTGCCCATCTGTTTCCAAGATGAGAAGGCTAAGGGAACTAAAGGAGATGAAAACTTCAGGGGTTTTGGCTGATAAATTCCAAAATTGGTTTTAGCTCCTTCGCTTCACTGGTTATGGGGACAGGCGAGTGCCAGGGCCAGCACAAGTGGTGGGAGAGGAAGGTTAGGGTGCAGTTTTATGGTGCAGCTGAGCTGGACGAGTTAGATCTATCACAGCAGCTGATAATTCTCTACCTGGCTTTTCCGAAGAACAAGAGCCTAGCCTAAATCATCTGAATAATTCAGTTCTAGAGTCTCTTGTTCTCCATGGCCTATAGATGAAGTCTAGGCAAATTACACTGCTAAACCGGGTGCCTAAACGAGGAGGACAATGACTACCCTGCCGCCTTACACCGCAGCCAGGAAAGCAGTGTGCCGTTCATCGCGTGCTTCAAAGTGCATACAGAGTTGTGCTAAACCACAGCTTTGGTACAGCACTTTGAAATGAACAGCCCAACAACTTCACACAGCCCTCATCTCCCGCTCGCTCACAAGAACTCCCCCGCATTTCCCCCATGGGAGGGCGGAGGCACAACAGTCGCTCTGCCACCACCACGGGTATACTGCTCCCACAGATTCCCAGGGGAGGAAACGCCAGGCACAGCGAAGCATGCAAAACACAGCTGTTCCCTTCTGTAGCCTCTCTCCTCAACAATGCATTATTCATCTCGGTGATATTTTTCTTGCTGACTCAGCAAAGCACAAGTACTTCTCTTTTAACATATCCCGAACTCGGGAACTCTTGAGAGAAAAACTTCTGATAAATTCTCCTCTACTTCTTGCAGTAGTGATTTATTCAGAAGTGCCGTGAGGATGCTGCCATGTTTCTTAAAAGAGACATAATAAACGATGCTCGGTTTTTGCAGATCACCAACTGTTGTGGCAGAAGCACAACATTCAGAAGAGGGCTCCACAAACTGCTTTACGTTGCAGACCCTTGCCCTTTCTAGAGAGCCCCTAAATGACAATCAAAAACATAAATATATATGGACAGCTGTGCTTTAGCCCTGCTCTCCCAGCCATAAGAAACAAAGATTCAAGCGAGTACAGCAAAAGCAAAAAATCATGCTCTGATGTTCAAGCAGGCTAACAGCTTGCCTTTTGACTGAATGGGATTTTATTGGTAACTCTTCTGAAAGCTAATATAGTTATGAATTTAAATTCAGATCACCCTACTAAAATTCGTTACATTATTACAACTGACAAAACTACAGGGAAAAAATCCTTCCCTTCTCCCATTTAGCCTACTCGTCTGTCTGTTGCACGCATTCGGCACAAGCTATGAAGTTAGCTCGGCCAGGTTCCTAAAATGTGAACGAGCTAGTTTTGTTCCAGTGTCTTGGCTTCTCCGCTTATACGTTGCTATTACGCACTTGTAAGATCCCCCAGTCTCATTTAATTAAAGAAATCCCTCACCTATTTTTAACCTGCCCTAGATGCATTTGATGTTTTACTCCAATGCAAAATCCAGATTTCAGGCTTATGTCACAACTTACCTGATTCTGTAATGGATAAGGTAGCAATATTTAGGGTTTTCTTTTTAAACAATGGTATCTACCATTCTATTGCCTCTCTCTACAATCAAGCGTACAAGCCTTACTGCAGAAAGAATACAACTTGTAACCGCCAACCAGAAAAATACACAAACGCTACAAAAGCCTACAATTTCATTAGAAATTAAATCATTTGCTATTACACAGAACTTCCTTGTTTTTCTGGCATAGAAGTCATTGAATTACTACATACGCCTTGAGGACAATTATTAAGATGTGTAAACATATAACAGGTCCACCTAGTCAGTACAAAGCACCACACGAACTTGAAGTACATAGAAAGTTTGCTCGTAAATATTTCTTTGTTTAACAATTCAGCACTAAAAAAATATTACTTAAAAAGGCATCTTTTATTAAGTTATTCAGTTTGTCCAGGGCTGGTGGGGTTGTACTATCCCTACTATATTACAGCCACCTGACTCTCTTTCCAAACCATTTGACTTTTCCTGGAAGAAAAGGCTATGTGTGGCTGGGACCCAAAGCTTCGGCACAATCTATAAAAATATAATTCTTTAAGACCTTCTGCTCACATCCTGAAGGCCTACACAGCCAGCCCCCAAATTCTGTTTCCCACCCCCACCACATTGCAAATAAAGCTTCAACATACACACACACACACAGAGTACATATATTACACTCTTCTACACACAGATTTTTTCTAAACAGCAATGCAACCACAAGGGCAATAGGTAAGGAGTAGATGTGATTTCAGTGGTAACATATGGCACAGCCTTATCATATTGCTGGTTTTCTCTGTCTGAATCGTGTGCTGCCCTATTCACTGCTCTGCAAATTGTGGATTTATTACTATTATTTGCCCTGCGGAGGCACAAAGTCAGGAATGCGTGCTTATTTAGAAGCGTGCTTGGGAGCAACCCATTTGCCTCAAGGCCGCCGCTGCTGGAGCAGTAAAAGCACCAAACTGGTGGCTGGTGGTGCTGAGGCTGTCGCCTGGCACTGGTTCCTGGTGAAGCAGGTGAGAGCTTTCCTAGGCTGTTGAAAGCAAAACCGTATTTTTCCCTTTTGGAAAATGTGAGAACTAGATTGGTCTCTCCTGAAAAGCGTGCTGACAATAGCAGCTCCCTTGCATTCTGCACTCGATGCCCTTTGCCGGGCGCTTGGGGCGCACTCCTGTTTCTGATCGAACCTCATGGATTTATCTTAAATCTGCTCCTGCATGCATGTATAAACTTGCTGACTTATTTAAAAGAGAAGAGCTATTTTAGGGGCTGTGATTGAACATCTCAAAGCTTAGTTTCCATGGTTGATGTGTGTCTTTAATGAACGTGTTCTAGAAAACTGTTCAGCAGTAGGCTCTCGCTTACCAGAAGCAAATGTCTTTCATGAAGAACAGCTCTCTGAATAATCTTACCCTGTGATTCTAACAGGAGTTGAATGACTAGTCAATGAGCCAATAAAGCTGCAACGGGATGTAACAGAATGGGTTGTGTATCCATTTATGAAGAAATATTTTGGTTTCAGAGTGACCAAAATTTGTAACACGCCTCAGCTTCTAAAAGTACTCCTTAAATGGGCAAGGACCTTTACTCAGGAGAGGTGGCTTTCTTTAGTATAAATATAAGCCAAACTTCTCCAGTGGGCATAAGCATAATGACATAGCACCTTCTCCAATAACCAGTGCTCTCATTAAACTGGATACCTGCTCTCTTCCTCTTGCAAAACACGGCCGTAGCAGAGACACCGTTAAAGTGCTCACAGAAGCACTTGTTCTGACACGCAGGAACAATTGTTCCCTACGGTACAGTCTTGTATGCTCTAACCTACGCAGTAAGGTAAAAACTACCCTGTGAAGAGGAGCACAGCTAAATGCTGCGCAAGAAATAGACCTCAAAATCAGTTGTGGTTCTTATTCCAAGTCCTCTTCCCGCCTTGTGTGCAGGAATAAAGAGCACAACACAGAGAGGTCCTGCACACACAAGTAAGAGGCATACAAGACTGCTGGTGCAGAATGCCAGCAGTTGTCTCCCCAGGAAACTTTTTAAAAAAAAAAAAAAATTAAGACAACAAGCATGTTACTCACTTTCAAATACCTTACAATGAGATGATTACAGCGCACAAATGTGTGCTCTCCCATTAACTGCCCTTTCTCTCTACTAGGATATAACTAAGGAAACCTTTAATTTACAACCACCTTATTCAGCAAGACTATCAAACTGTTCTTGTTCTGTTTAATGCCAAAATTATTAACATATTCAAAAACAGGATCTAACAATTTGTGGGTGCACGGTATATTAAATGTAGATACTTTTATTACAATCTTCCTTGCCATATATTTTAAAATAAAATAAATCAATACAATCACCATAACAGTCTCAGACAACAAATTAACATCATCCAATCAAGATACAGTTAAGATACTCAAAAAGGCAGTATGAGTACCTGGAAACCTCTGTCCTCCGATTGTTTTGTATAACACGTTGATTATAGATTTCTCCCACTTATGATAAAAATCAGCAAACAAACATTAAATGTTAACAATTCATACTGCATATTTCTTAAATGTTTTATATTGAGTCTGAATAGCATTGATTTTAGCACAATGTCTTTATGCACATCTCCCAAAGAGGTACATGGGAATTTTAAGCACGTAGAGACTAATCTGGGCCCAGAATAGAGTAGATCATTTGTAAACAACTTCTGGTCTCTCCTGCACGATGGCTCCGCAAATGAGGGCGCTTACAGTAATCAAAATGGCTGACCACATACACTGCCAAGTTCATTCCAGAAAAAAAGGGATCTAACACAAATTACTTCCACTAAGCAAAAAGAAAGAACGGTGGGGAAGTTGACTGGACACAAACACAAAGCATTCACCGCTCCCATGCGTACATGTACTTCAGCATTGGAAGCATCCTTTGCTGCTAACTTCGCACGTACACGTGGGTGTACGCGTGGCAGTGAAGTTAGCAGTCCCTAACTGGTGGATGCTGGAACGGGTTACAGACACCTTTTGTGTTGTTACAACGGTCATGGAAGATTTCTATTAGTTATTGACTCCACTCTCTGGGCTAAAGTGCTTGTTCTTCTGTAATCAATTGGGACTTAAACTAGTTTAGACTATTTTTCCTTACCTAAGGATCTGCAAGTGGATCAGACAACCTTGGTAAGTCTCCTCCAAGCCCTTAAATAAATAGTGGGCAGCTGTCTAATACTGAGACACTTTTCCAGCTGCACCAGAAAGACAGCAGGAACTCTGAAATAGATACAGATATTATATGCAGGAGGAGAGGAGGGAATAAAAGATTGGACAGGACTGTGCTGAGTCTTTCCATTTTGTTCTGCAAACATTATGAAAAAGCGCTGTGTAACTCTGAACAAATAAAAATGCATCCAAGTATTAAGTATGTATACTTGACAGTTAAAAATACCTGTTAGACTGTTGTGACTACAAAACATTAGCTACAGAATATATTTACAGATAATTTCTGATGTTTGTTCCTGGCAAGAGAGGTTAAGCCCAATTCTTCACTGAAGACATAAACCCGACCTAATTTAGATCAGGTCAGTGGGAGCTTAAAACAGGTATCACATGAGCAACTCCCAGGGACTTAAGCAGAAGCAGCTAGCAGCCCATTGCTACAGAATCCAGCTACTGCAAAACATGAAATTTTGCAAATTGAGCACATCAGTACCATTTTTTATTTTTTTTAACATAGATATGTTACAGATTCTAAGGAAGATGTGAATTACTGAACTGATCCATTCTTTGAAGCAGTGGGAAAAGATCACACCTGACCAGGTATAAGCTGCTCCAACAAACATTATCACTTTCTCTTTTATGGCAAGATCACAGTGCATTATGGTTTACAGATAAAACTTTGTTTGCAAGGTAGCTTTAAGTTTCCTAAATTCCAAGCTGCTTCATTTCAGAGAAAACCAGCCCTTGCCTTTCTCTCAATTACCTTGTGAAAGTTTTTTTTTTAGTGGCAAAAAACCCCCTGTGCTGTCTCACATTTACTAAAATGGGCTTTTCTGTAGTACATGCTTACAACAGGTAGGGTTTCTCTGACAGCAAATTTTGACACTGCATACTTATTGCTGCTTTAAAAAAATAAAAAAATTAAAAGGCCAATTTTGATCTTCCCTCTCCTGTTGATCCCCTGATGTGAAGAACTGATGAACCTCAATTTTGCACTGCACTAGTGCAGGGATGGCCACCATATGGCTCTCAATTTGGCTTCATGCAGCTCCCAAGCCAGGCTGTGAGGATGTGTTACATGAGTGGCAATGAAGCCACTGCTGGTGCAGGGTGCTGGGCAATCCACAGCCCTGGCTATAGGAGACGGTGCACCAGGAGCCACTTCCAGACCCAGCTAAGATCTGCGCTGGAGCCATTGGACCATAGAAATCAAATGTCATTTACTGCATGTGAACTGATCCTGGGATTCATCTAATTCCTGGCAATCTGAAGGACACAGTAGAGGTCTCAAAGCCTGGCTATCTGAAAATTTTGTATGTGACCCATAGGAGCTGCAAAACTGGATAGAGCTGGGTGAGGGTGCCAGGCATAATGCTGCAAAGTCAACCATAGTATGTACAGGCAGGGAAGTTCAGTATGTTGACCCTTCTTCCCAAGAGAATGGTAGGGATTATACGCTTCCACCTGAAATACTCTAATTTTAAAAGATAAATAAATGCATAGTTATGTTGGGAATATGGCATGAAAGACTTCTTGAATCAATGCTAGAAACAGTTAAAATCCTTTTGTGTTCAACTGTTGAAATGCATCACCAGCTACAGTATTTAAACATCTTTGCTGAAAGCAGCTCTCTCAAAGAAGGCAATTGTATTCCTGGCACGACTGCCCAAGCAAAAAGCAGCTTATCTAAAAAGGGGGCAAATTATTAATACTGAGCTATTTCCTAGCCTATCTGGAAGTTTGTGTCTCAGGAAGAAAAAAAAAATATTTGCATCAATTTGAAAATACAATGCTGCAAAGAAAAGCAATTCACTGTACTTCACAGAATCACAGAATGGTTGAGGTTGGAAAGGACCTCTGGAGATCGTCTAGTCCAACCCCACTGCGCAAGCAGGGTCAAGTACAGCAGGTTGCTCAGGGCCATGTTCAGTCAGGTTTTGAGTATCTCCACAGATGGAGACTCCACAATCTCTCTGGGCAACCTGTGCCAGTGTTTGATCACCCTCACAGTGAATTATATTTTTTTTTAATGTTTACATGGAATTTCCTATATTTCAATTTGTGCCCATTGCCTTTTATTCCTTCATTGGGCACCACTGAGATAAGCCTGGCTGCTGCTTCTTCACTGCTTCCCATCAGATATTTATAGACACTGTTAAGATAGTTCATGTCTTTTTACATATTGGATATCAGCCATGAGCTCATCTCTGTTACTGACTGCTAATTTTAGCAACTGTTCACATCACCAAAACTATTATTGCTAGCAAGTTATTTCATGGCAGTGGTTACTAAAAACTGTGGCAGTAAAGTCATATTTTGTAGGTCATTTCTAGGATTTTTTTCCCCTTAAAATTCTCAAGTCATATGAATTTTTTTTTTTCATTTTTAATGCCAAATGCATGAGAGGAAATAAAATTATTATTAGTTGTTGAGAGTGAAAGCCTGAAGTTTGCCTCTTACATTTACTGCAAAATGTGTTCATGTCTTGAATTTCATTTGCTTCAGAGATACTGAAAATGAGGGATTTCAGAAGTGTATTAGTTATGAAATCTTACTCTATGAAAAAAAAAAAATTTCAGCTAAAAATTCACTTTAAGGATAAGCTACTCTTCTATTAGGTGAAACCAGTTAACTTTTACAATAGCAGAAAATCCACAAAAATGGTGGGATAAGCAAAGACTTCAGTGGCTAAAGCAATCTCCAAACCAGCTCTTCTGGGGACTCCCAAGCTATGCAAGTGACACTATCCATTAGGCAGGTGTGACGAGGAAGATGCAGGAAAAGTATCTGAGAGATACCCAAGAGTGAGTTTCCTGAGCATACTCAGGTAATCAAGAAAAACTCATCCCTTTCCTCTAATGCAAATTTGCTTCATGTCACTGCAAGTAGAAATGCAATTTTAATCTCCATATGCAGTCTGAGACAAACAAAGCTCATCAACTGAATTTGGATTTAACAACACACTAGACCTCATCTTGGGAGAAGCAAGAATCTCAGTCCCATACAGAAATCATACAGTAGTACGAGCTGTCAGTACCCGTCAGCATATCTGCCCTACTGGTATAAGATGTGGCTGTGATGTATATGATGCTGAAATAAAGAATCCCATTTTGAAGCCTTATGAAGCAGAATTTTGAAATAAAGATGCATTAATAATAATGCATTTCTGTCATCTCTAATCAGTGTAGGCTGCAGAGACTTAAATTATGAAATTAATTTTGTATGTTTCACTGCATTTGGTAAACGTATGCAGCTTACTAAACCAAAAATATTACTTTTACCACATTGCTTTGTTGATAAGCCTGCCAATAGTGCTCACTATTGTTAAGTGGAAGTGCCCTACGTAGTTTGTGAAGACATCCACCCATGAAGCACAAACTAGGGTAGCCAGCTTTCAGGGTAAGAGCTGTTTTCTCTTTTGTCCTTATGTTTAGTTTTTAACTAAGGACAAACATTCCAAAGAATCAAACCTGGCCTCAGAGGTAGAACTACGAACTTCTAATTAGTGCTACTGAATAAAGATATTATCTTATTAATGAAGATGTTTCTGGAGCAGCTTTTGTGAAAAAAATCACGTGGGCACCCACAGACATTAGAAGTAAGCAGCCAGTACCTGCAAAAACTGAAACCGTGCAGCTGTTCACAGACAAGAAAGAGGAGCAGTTATCGGGAACATGAATGACACCTCAAGGTCACTTCAGAGTACTTAAATGCCAAACATCTTCAAAGTACTCCTACACACAGCCAGAACTTTGTGTGTAGTTTTAACCCTGCTTAGTTTCATAGCAGCTGGGATACTGCATACCAGAGTAGGTAACCAGATATCTCCAGGAAAAGGGAGCGTGGAGTCAGCTCCATTGGCACTAGATGCCACCTTGAAATATATTTTCCAGTCAGTCAGTCACGCGTTCCATTAGTAAATTCACATCTAAAGTCTTTGGCAAGGCAGGAACATTGTACTCTCTTGCCCTGGGTAATTACACAAGACGAAGTGAATTTGACAGCCATTTTGATACCTGGTAATATGCTTCAACGCACACTAACCGTTTCGTTTTTAAAACTGAGCAAGGCCAGCACATATGTTTGAGAGCGGATATCTGCCTATGCTGGGCACTACTTCATGAAAGTCAGGTTTCTGTCACAGACCTAAGGCAAATATTACAATTTACAGGAAAGAAATGAGGACATCAATACATTGTGCGTTATTGGAGACGTACAGCCTTTATAACACGGTGGCTTTCACTATGATGTCTGGGTTTTCTATGTCGTTTTTGCTTTGGACCATTCTCAGTTCCAGCTGGGCTGAGTTTGGTTTGTTTCCTTCTCCAGCTTGTGCTAAAAAGATGACATCAGAATGTCATTAAAAACAGCAATATAAAAAGTTACATTGTTCTGTTACCCCACTATTTTTTCTACCCTCCTCCCCTCCCCAATCTTCCTTACTACCCCCTGCTAAAGGCTTCCAAGGTGGAAGATCCAGATCAGTACTGCGATGTCTTATCACCCCTGTTCTGCACCTCTCTCCAGGAAAGGAACACAGCTCTGCTGTTATTTGAAAGGGACACAGATGTGCTCCGAGAACCCACAGATCCCATCTGGATCTCTTTAGGAACTGAAAGACATGGGAACTCCAAGAGGAGAGAAGCTGAAAAAATAATCGCTCCTCACATGGCCAACACAGCAGACAGTTTATTACTAGTTGATAAACTCCTCTCAATACTACATGCACGCACTCAAAGGGAAAGTGAGTGAGTTACACTTAAAACAGAAGCTCTCTTGCATGTCAAACTCAGCATTTCCTCAAGTTCCCTCCGCCACCGTTTTGCAAAGCAGTCAAGCGCCGTCAGCATGACTGTAGTCCCACTACAAGCTGAACAGTGACATCTTCAGTCGGGTGTTGTCAAAAATAGGCTTGGAGGACACAGTAAGGAACACACACCGACAAGACTACCAAGCTCTCATTCTGTAAATTCTCTGGCTGCTTCTGCACTGACGGCTGCCTTTCGTCAGGAAACCCTGAAAGCTCTTTGAATGTCTCTTCTGACCCAAATCCAGACAGAACAAGGGAACAAGGTTTGAATTAATTACCTTTTGCACTCTTAATGGTCCTTTGCAGAACATGTTGCATGGCTGACACAGTCTTTTCACATGCCACCTGCATTAACATAATATATTCAGGTTTTCATAATATTTCAGATGCCTAGTTTAGTATTATTATTTCAAAAACATTGCTATTAAGAGGCAAACGTGACTGACAAGACTCAAACAGGATGACAACTATGTAATGTAGAGCTTGGGAAAAAAAATTTTAGACTCTCTTAATTCTCCCAAAACAGGTATTAGAAACCATACACCCGTATTGAGGACTCTGTGCAAAAGGGAAAGAAACAGAAAAATAGATCGCATAAATGACTTTCAGTGCTTATTATGAAGTGAGGGTAAAAAAATATAATTGCAAACATGCAGTCTCTCTCTCTCTCTCAGAACACCTTATTTGGCAAAATTACAAAATCCACGAAACTGAAATGTGACCGTCCAAAGTCGCTGAAATGTTTTGGCAAAAGGGAAATTATGCTTTTTTCCCCTCTTAGGCGAGCAAAAAAAAAAAGCCAAAACAGAATAAGAGAGTCTTTAAATAATGTCATAGATTAAAAGTAATTTAAAAAAAAAAGAAACATAGTCTAAACTTGCAGAGAGCTAATAACTTCTCCCACACCTTCAAATTGTTTGGATGCTTATGTGTCCATGCCAAAAGCATAGCAGCGAACAAGTCTCCCGTTCCAACAAAGACAGCATCCACTTTAGGAGACTCCACTCGAATTCTTTGTGTCATCTTGGTACCATCTGCTTTAGCTACAACACAGATAGACAGTTAAGTAACAGTCCCAGCAATTAATACAATAGCATTTACTATAATTTAAAAGTGATCACCAGATTTTAATTCCTTTGTTGTTTGGAACATAAAGATGCTAAGGAGTATTGTAAACTTTGTACCAGCTCTTTTTAAAAGTGCAACCTTTCAAAACTTTGTCAAGTTGGGATAGCATTTACAACTTGTATACTGTACATACTTCACTTCAGAGGGAGCAGGTAGCTTCATTTTCATGAAGGATTGAGAGCCACCTATTTTCATTTGGACAGCAGCAGCAGCTTGCTCAGGAAACCATATATTTACGGAGACTGCTGAATCCTAGATGGGGCATCCAAAACCATCATCTAGAGTACCTCTGGGTTGTATGGAGGCACAAGAGCAGCTGTAGACATCAGCAGAGAATATCTGATCCATGTGCTGTATTGTAATCCCCATTGGAATGACCAGACTTATTCCAGACCTGGCATGTACGGAGTGCTAAGACCCACCAACTGATTCTTGGTGGAATCTGTTTTAGGTATCAAGACTTTTTTTATCTCTCAGCAGTCCAGAATGTGATGCCCACATTTAGATCCCTTAGATGAACAAGGAAACAAGATTATATACTATCGCACATAACTATGCCTTTCTCAGGTAAAAACATCCTGCAACAGTCCAAACACACGGTGAATCTTGGTGACCATATAGAAGGGGATATAAAGAAGCAGAAGGTCATTATACAACCTAGCAGGGGAAGATCAATCTGCTAAAAGGACAGTGTAACTTTTCATAAAAGCATTCAAAACATTCAAAGTTCCTGTTTTATACCACTACTACTTGTCAGGGCCACTACTAGGTGCTTCAACAGCCCTGATCAACCTCACCTAGGACATCCTCCACCCAGGTACTCTCTGTCCACTTGCTCAGGAGCTGCATGGAACCTCAGGCCCAGGCGTAAGCATCCTTGCCTGAGCTGCGTTGTAGGTGTACCTGCATACAGCCCTGTCCTGACTTACTGATCGGATTTTCCACATTAATATTGGACCTGGCTTGTCTAACCTTTCTCTGATGATCACTGGACTGTCAACAGGACCTGTCCACCACCCCCAACCCCTGTTCTGCTCACCGTATTCAGATACTGTGTGCCTGTGCCCTGTCAGCGAGGGCAGTGCTCTGCCTGTGCTATGATCATGCTCAGCTCCCAGCACGTCTTCCCTCATGGAGCAGGCCCCATTCTTACCGCTCTCTGGTAGGAGAGTAAGTTCACTTAGGGATCTAAGCTCCTTCCCTGCACTACAGATGGGTCTGATGAAACTACTTCTTAAGAAAAGTAACTGAAAGCACAGAACAGGTTAAAAGAAAGCCCAGTTTAACAAAGGAGTTCACGACTTACTTTTTCTGTGGCTTCCCAGAGCAATCAGGTAGTCATTTCCCAGAGGTGCCTGTAGATCCGAGCTTGTGATCACGACAGTCTCTGGTCCCATGGCATGGAGCATATCCATTACCTTTCCACGTGCAAAAAGGCAGGAATCAATGACTGCAATGTGTGTTGATTAAACCTCGCATCATTCATAGTACTGAGGATTTTTGACAAGCATCTCATTTTGGCATCTTTTGTAAAGAGAAAAAACAGTTTCCACTCAAAGAATTCACTTGAATTAGGGGAATTCATTTGAAATAGGGGAATCAAAACATCCGTATTTAAACATACACACTTGTTAAAATATACAAGCATCTTTGTTTATGCTATCTTTGGATGCTCCTCTGAAAAGAACGCTCTGTTTCAGCTGTGATCAGAATTTTTGTCTGCATCATGTTTTCAGAACATATTATCAAAAGAATAAGAGAACAAATACACAGACACATGCGCCTGAGCTGGCATCTTGAAACACTTGCTAGACAGCCAGTAACTCCAGATCATGAAGTCTTATTTAGCTACTACTTTAAGAGTTGGTAAAAATGAACAGTTAAAGAGCTAAATCAGAGGCACAAGTGTGTCTGCCTCAATCTTCTTTTCTCCTTCTGTTTCAAACCCCAAATTACACCTTTAAATTATGTACCTTTGCAGATGTATTTCCACTCTGTGTGTTCCTCACTTAAACTCATTAATTCTCTACTTCTGACATCACAATTGGTTGCTACAAAAGTGATTTTGATTTCACAGAAGAAAGAATGACTTCAATAATGAGTTTAGCATGAAAGACACATAAAATATTAATTCTCCCAGAAGAGTTTAACTAAAAATCCTCTCAGGCTAGCTATGACTCATAAGTAGCTGAATGATAAGGATTTATTTCTGCTATTTTTTAATTCTCTATTGCTTTTCTTTCTTGTCTAAGCCTCCAATTTTGTTCAACTGTCAGACTTCTTTGCACAGATACCGGTTGGGTTTTGAAGAAGCAGTAAATCCACCAGCATATGCTGACATAACCAACCTGTGAAGTAACATTAAACTCAATTTCATTTCTCAGTCACGATTCACCAAGAAGCGAATCACCAGTATTTCTGGTTGTAGGACTTAGCCCCTTCTACATTAATATTACGTCATATTTAACTTTTTGTTAGAAGACTATACTGTTGTCACTAGTCGTGTTAAAGAAATGAATGAAAGCATGTCACCATGGAAATCGACGACAGAATTCCTACCACCTCCAAAGGGGACAAATTCCAGCACGGATTATTACTCAGAAGGACAGACATACATATGACATGCAGCTGGGGGGACAGACAGATTAAAGCATAATATCCTGCAAGCAACTATTTTAAAAATGTTTCCATTCCTAAGTATAATTCCATCTCTTTAGAGATTTTTAAAAACCCATCACAAATAAGAGCTATCACATGGATCAGACAGGCTGTCAGAAAACTAACTTGTAAAACTGTTTAGCCTATGCAACTCGTGTTTGCAGCTGAAATATGCAAACCTAAAACTAATGGCTGCTCAGTTAGCAGTGTTGTTCTCAAGACTGTGGTTCCACTGGTGAGGATAAGAATAGAAGAACTGAGTTGTAATTAGCAGCTAGTGGCATGAAGCAGAGTTCATTACCCTTGCCCAGCACAGTGGGGTAATGTAAAACTGGAAGGGAAGGGGGGGTGGAATTTAAAAGAGATGAGATCTTTATAGATGCTTCCTGCCATGAAGAGATGGTAATCCACCCATGTTGTATGAGGTTGCTCGAGGAAAAAAACAACAAACATTTGCGCTGACAGACCCCAGCTACTCTCCAGGGTGCCACTGCAGCTGCTGTTTGTTTAAAGATTTTGTGTTCCTTTGAAGTTCAAAATCAAATTGGAAGAAATAACGCCAGTCCATTATGAAACCACTTGACTAGTCAACAAAACTCAGCCCTTAACAAGACACCAGTAAAACCATATTCCTATTTTGTCCTTCATCACAAAGCCCTTGCAGCTTTTTATTTTCTTCAGTTCGTGTAAAAGGGTAGATCCTTACACCTCAATGCAGTATATTTGTGGTCCATCTATCATCTCTGTCTGGCGATGACAGCAGCTATGAATGCTGTGGATTCGTCTGTCTTTCAGCAGGAAGTACCCAAAAGCCATCACTCCCAGTCTGCTTTCTCATCTATGCAGTCTATCCTTTCGCAACCCAGATCTTTGAGTCAATTTAAGGAAGAGAAACAGAGCACCAGCAAACACTGTCAGGAAGAGATTCAGAGCGTATTCCATCAATCCTTGTAAGAGTTTGCTAGGAAGCTCTCTTCCTTCCAAACAGTCCCTATGGGAGAAGGGGGAGCGGCTGTCCCAACGCTCAGCACTGCTGTTGCACGACTCACATGCGGACAGCAGAGGGAGCGACTCACGCAGGTTTCTAATGCCCACGGTCACCCGGGATTTCCACCCCAGCCAGTGCACTTCCACAGCGCTGACAGCGTGTGGTTACTTGCCATGTGTGCTGCCGCTACCCTTCTTACACTGCAGGAGAACAAGCTCACAGACTTCTGCTCATTACCACCGTAATGCCTTTATCTGCAGTTCTTTCGGGAAGTTTCTTCGGAAGTCTGACACTAGAACAGAAAGTGTTTGGCACCGGGAGTGCACAAGCTTTAACAATAAATGGAGAGAAAGGACAGAGGCCAAAGGGACTTCAAGGTTAGACAAATGGCAAACTGCAGCACTGCGGGAAGGAATACAGAAAGAGATCTTACACATCCCACCCCTCGCCTACTTACCTCTAAAGCTTCTTTTTCTGTGTGAATCTTCCTGCCCGTGAGTAACCTGAGAATGAAACAGGAATCTTAAAAGAGCACAAGTTCTCCAGGCAATGACTGCTTTGTTTACTCTTTGAAAGGAGGAAAGCTTGGACTGCACCATACGGACCTCAATGGTTTGTAGCTACGTGGTCTGCTGTACCAGACGCTATCTTTACAAGTTATGTGCACACATACACAGCGCTTCTGAAGCGGACTCACATCAGTCCTAACCTGCCTTCTGTAGAGATCCCTGCATCATAAAACTCCCTCACAAGTGTCTTCTCTCCATCTCCCATGTAGCTGCTCCCTCCCCTTAAGGGGACAGCCTGTGACGTATCACAACGGATAATCTCCTGACCACAGAGTCACAGCTATGTAAGACAGGATGAGCAGGAGGCATTTAAATTCTCAACTCCTATGAGATGCTGGCATGGTGGTATTTCTGAATCTAATTTTGGGGGTTTGAGTCAAACAATTTCAGTTTTGATATTCTGACATACAATAAAAATCTTCCTAGGAATGGGTAAGGACAGGAAAGGAAGAGAGGTATTTTTTCAACTTGCCCTAGATACAGGCCTCTGGAGACAACAAAAAGTAATCATGAAAATGAGAGACAGGAGAAAACAAGAGAAATCTTTTCCTCACATAACTCCCAGATTTTTTACTGATTTCAATATGGAACAGTTGCAGGTTTGCTGAAAAGCAACACTTGAAAGTAACAGCTAAAAACCAAAACCCAACACATACATACGGCACTGTATTGAGACAAATAAAAGAATGGGTATCAGTCTCCCCTGCTTTTATCCCCACTCCTATTTGGCTATAAAAGGAAGTAAGTACTTACTCAGCTTCAAACTGGTTAGGAGTAATTATATCAGCAACAGGTACAACTTTGTCCCTGTAGACTGGGAGGAGATCCTTGGGCACGTACTAGGGGAGAAGAAACATTATCAAATGTGAGCAGCATCTGAGGTGTGGGACTGCAACTCTCCTTCCCTCAACTACCATTCATGCTGTCACTGAGTAACCTGACAGCTCCCCGTGTACAGTTAGGCAGCAGTAACTAAAGTGGCAGTGCACCCTCCAGCTGGTGACAGTACAACCAACAGCCCTTTCTGCCACTGGAGGCGACAGAAGCACTGCCAAGCAGACAGGACTAAACTGGTAGCATTAAAAGGAAGCGGTGCCTGGATGAAGAACTTTTGGGTTCCCTCTCACAAAGGTGACACAGCAGCATGAGGAAGTATACTGTCCCAACATGGGGAACCCTTTCAGCATGTCCTTACCTCCAAAAGAAACTACTTTGTTGTTGTACCAACAGTACAGAGGCCCTTTGCTGCTGCGTGTGCCCACCTTGATTGTGTTGCATTGTGGGGCTTAGGAACAAGTAACGTCCATGCTGAGTTATTTTGCCTCTTTCTAGCAGTGCAGTATTTCTAGGGTGTGCTGTACATCAATGTGTGTGAACGGGAATCAGATTTAGAATTTGTTTGGTACAATTTAATCTATAAAGCAGTTCTAATAAGGACATTAAAAATACTTTGCTTGTGTTGCACCCAAGTCTAACAAAACGCTAGCATACTTTGCTGCCAGCAGAATCAGCTCTTCAAGTAATGAGGGCCCATGCTCCCCTTTCTGCCTGTCTGTTCCATCTCTATCCCATCTTCATTAGCTAAATACGGCCCATCAGCAAAGGAAGATTGGTTATCTAGGCAGGTGACATACACTAAGACGTAACAGGAGCCCACCAGCCTGTATGCTCTTCAGACTCAAAGCTGAAAAGCATCAGCTGTCTTGGCACACACTGGAGCTCAGCTAGGAGTTCAGGTTAGATAGGTACAGGGGTCACCTCACCTTTCCGAGTCCTGCTGTAACTCAATTTAACAAAACCTTTAATAAAAGTTCATTGTTTACTAGTAGCTGATATTCTCCGGCAGAACCCCATTTGCTAAGTCTGGATTAATACCCCCTTTTGTCCATGTTTTATTTTCTCTGTTAGTCTCATAAGCTACACAGTGCAAGGTGCATGTATACATGTGCCCATGTGTTACTATCTCCCATTCCAATTGTATCAGCAACAGCTACAACCCCACCACACTGTTGACCACTAGGTGCTACCAGAACACCCATCATACTGATACTGAGCTCACTCATGCAGCCATGGTGAAGCGATGATGCACATGGACTCTTGCCTTTAGACAGAAATGCAAGACTAGGTCACATCTAAACCAAGGCATTTTTAATAATTATTTTATTCCTTTTTATAGAAGGAATGAGTTGGTGGGCTGCATGTTAAATATTCTCCTCTTCTTCCATCTACTTTATCTTCCACCCAAAAGACATAGGTAGGCCCGTGGTTATGACTTCTCCTAAGACCTAAAGCTTTGCAAGGTGACTCTACGGCTGCTACATCTCTGCCTTGTTAGAAATAGCCATGGACAATAAATATTGCAATAGACATAAAATGAAAGAATAGAACACAAAAGCAATGGCAAATTTATTACTAAGTGCTACTTCATGTGATGTTTTATGAGCAAGTAAACTGTAAAAAGGTACAAGGACAAAGAGGAATTCATAGTGCATGACTAGCTAAGGAGGAATAAAACATAAAATATCATTATTGCTGATGTCTTCCCACATTGCGTTTTTACTGAAATTATTTGCTAGTTCTGATCAAAAACGAATGTTTCTTTGTCAGTATGCAGTCTGGTATTGGCACGCAGAACCTTTCTGTCACTGATCACAGCCCAACGGCTACCAGCTGTTGGATCTCACATGAAATAAGTCATCTTCATTTAGGTTCAAGTGGTATGTCAATTCACACGATCGCTGACAAAGCCAACCAGGCTACCAGCCAAAACAGAGCGCTTGACAGAAGATGAGGGAACTCCACTGAGACAAGGAGGGGGAGCGGGGGGACATTTTCCTGCAGATAGGGTCTCTAGTCCACCCTTTGTCTCAGCAAAAAGTCAGAAATAATCCCAGGGCTATGCAGCCATCATTCTTCCCAGATACTAAACTCATTCAAATACAGGAAATTAAAGTACAAACTTACTTGATGCTGGGATCCAAAGCCACACTTAGGTAAAGTAGCTTATTTTTGGTGTTTAAAAATTAATAAGTTTTTATACACCATTATATAGTAAATATTCACTATACAGAGAATCTAAACAGGTAAGTACTAACCATAGAGCCTTCTCCATTCCATTTGTCACCCATCACTGGATCGCATACTGTAACAGAATAAATCTAGCTTTAGAAATGTGGTACAGTTATAGAGACGCCGGTGGGAGGGAAAAGTTCTAGGTAACGGTAGGGGCTATGTAACAGTGCTGAGCACCTCATAGCTTATATACTCTCACAGCTCTTGCAGCACACTCAACCTGAAATTTGTAACTGGTGGCTGCCAATTCTGAAAGAGTAGGCCATGTGTCTTAAACAATTGTCAAAGGGTTGAAGTCACCCTCTCCTACCTGCTTCCATGCTGTTATGTCTGACGGTGATGAGGATGAGAGGGACTGACTGCTGGGAGTAAAGGGGCTTTTGTTATGGAAAATGCAGAGAGCCCTCCCCTTCAGGTCCCCATCCGAAAATTGTGGAATAGTAGTATGGTGGGGAAGAAACGTGGGAGAAGCTAATAGCTGTGAAGAGAGTCCTATTTTTACTTTAGCCTAAAAAGATACATGCCAAACATACACACTAAAATGCTGTGTATACACATAAAAAAATTACAGGTATTATAATGAAACAAGAAGAAAATCCATGCCAAAGTACTTGAACTCAGACTTGGTGTAATAATATTAACACATATTTGGCACAGGTTCTGAATCATCAGCAGTATTAACAACATATTCCAAGTGCCCTCAGTTTCAAAGTGAGGATGTAAACAGCCCAGCCTTGTACTTTTAAAAGGAATGTTGTTCACTGTATTAAAAGAGCTTTCAGCAAGATAAAAAACAAATACAAATCCAAAGATATCAAATCAAGGTCCAATCGGTATTTAAGGAAGTTTCTATGAGTAAAAAGAAGGTAATTTGGTTTAGATTTTAAAAGTATTTTCCTTATATTATAATGTATTTATTAAATAGAAAGGATCTTAGAAGCCTAGCTGTATTCTCACCATCTGACCACTTCCTTCCTGTTCTATACAGCTAGATGTTTCTTTCTGCTCATACTCCAACAGAGTATTTAGCTTTCACTTACTAGTACAAGGCTCTGGAGAACCTGACAATGCAACAGTGTTAATAAAGCCTAAAAAGCAACAAAACCCGAGCTCATGAAGATATCTCTGCTAAATTTTTCTAAATGAGAAATGTGCTTTGTTAATTTTATGTCAGAGACCACGCTCCACAGTATTACACCTTGCAAATCCTGTGAACCATTCTAGGTGTCTCCTGACCACAGTTTACTGAACCTGAAGACGACGGGCTCAAACCATCATTCACAGCCTTTATCCCACTAAATCCCCACTGTCTTCGTCCTGTCACTCTAAATGTGTTGCTCAATTCAAGTCTACGCTGGTTATGTTCAAAAGTCCTGAAACACTCAGACAGTCAGGAAGGAAAGAGGAGAATCTTTTCTCACACGTTTAAGCCTGACATGACCCGTTAATGACAGCAGCTGCCAGAGTCTGTTGCTCTCCGAGTGCTCCGAGGTAATCTTAGCAGAGGGCACCAGAGTTAAAAAAGCCTTGGGGTTCAAGATAAATTATGAAGCTTATAAAGCACGGTAAGACACTTTTGGGATATAACATGAAACCATGGCAGGGCAACACAGGAGAGTCTATCCTGCTTTTGACTGACTCAGAAATCAAGGAGAGGCTTCAGCTACCAGCACTTGCAGCCTATGCCTCTGAACTACGAACAGCAGCTGGGATTTTACAAGCCTTTCTTTGATAGGATCAGTCCTCAACGCTCATTCTCCTTTGGACAGCATAATGCAAGAACCATACTGAAAGGCATAAAATCAGAAAGAAGCAAAAAACAACCCCCGCAACATGTAAGCAATGCTGAAATGAAACTTCACTGGAACCTCAGCTGGTCCCAGCCTGATCAGAGCACAAGATGGTTGTGAAATGCTGGGTAACATCAGAACAGCGTTTTCATCCTAAAACATGAAAATGATGGGCATATACAATGATGAAGCAGAAAGGATTGTAATACACATCCTTACCATATACTAGGTTAGAATTCTGTTGCTTCAACTCCTGGACAATATCCACCACCATCGCAAGAAACGATGTGTCTCTCGTATACCCTTTGGGAAAAAAAGACACTTTTGAAGTCTATTTTCATGAATGCTTTTTTAAATTTTGGATAGGAATGCTGCGTACTTCTCATTCTTTGGAACAACGCATTTTTAGAACAAAGGCATTTTAGTCTTTCATTCAGGAATAATAGGTGGAAGAAAAATTCAGATAGTGCTTGCCCAACTACAAATATAACCTTAAAAATCCATTTACTATGTTATATGTGAAAGGTTCATACAGCTTCAAAATGCTTGAACATATATACAAAAAGGTCAGGCTGAAAGGAAAAAAACATCCCTTTTTCTTCAAAACAGCAGTCTGAATCAATACTATTTATCATGTAGTAAATAAGAAATATTTTAAATTCCATATACTTTTCTTGCACTCTGGTTTGAAACAGGTTTTTTATTATTATTATTAATGTTGGTGCTGATACAGTCCAACACAGAAATGAAATGGAGAATTAATCTTGAATATTTTACAGCAATGGCCAATACACCAATAAAGTTCCTGGTTTTAGGCTTAGCAGTGAAATAAGCTGAAAATAAGTTTTATTATATCTCAAAGCCCTAATCACAATGCTACCACCACAATGTTCTTATTTAATCATTAATTTCTTTACTTCATAGATGTTTGTTTATATATTTCTTTTATGTATTAACTTTATTTACAACATTTATTAATTAATAATTTGATTTGCATTTATTTTAGTTCATTTAATAGCATTATTTTTAGCAAGGTATCTTCTTCAAGCCTTCAGCTTGGAAATGTCCACTCTACTAAAATATCTAAAAATACACTTTTTTGTAGATTTTTTTTTTTTTTAACCTGCAAAATGGATCACTTCTTAGATGTTGAGAAATGGAAAAAGCTTGCAAGATTTTTGGCCAAAATGCTTTGTCCTATGTCTGTGAAATGCAGATAATCAGTCAAAAAAGCCAAGCAAAGATTTTTGTCTAAAATGACCTGTGATGGTAGACTTTTGAAAAAAAAAATACAGAGTATGATTAACATTATTGACAGAGGTGTTTAAAAAAAAAAAATTACACTGGAGTTTATCTCTTTGAGTGCTTTACTGTAAATGAAAAAAATATAAGATCTACAAGTAACTAAGTCGCAAGTGTTAACAAAGTGTTATTTTGTATAATTAGCCTAAAGATAATAATTTCTATCTCAGCCAAGATATCTACAGTCATCAGACATACAATTACAGTCAAATCCCATCTGCTGACAAATTAATTTGTTTTCAGTGTTTGAATAATTATACCCAGGTTGTTGGAGGTACAAACTACAGTTGTGCACTATAGTGAATGGCTGTTCCTGTTTGAACAGAAAAAGCTGCCCTGAATGAAAACAACTGAATTTTAAGTTCAGCCACAGCGTAACTTAACACTAAAACACTGAGTGTGTTATTAGA
The DNA here is from genome assembly GCA_008921705.1 of Burhinus oedicnemus. NCBI lineage: Eukaryota > Metazoa > Chordata > Aves > Charadriiformes > Burhinidae > Burhinus > Burhinus oedicnemus. The sequence goes on along the minus strand of VFFE01007178.1, from coordinate 2,017,604 downwards.
TCTTAAGAAATTAGTGCCATTTCTACCCATACCTTCCTTTTGTTCATACTGAAAACGGCTACACTGAATGAGATTTTTAAACAAATATGAACAACACACTGACCCATCTACCCACAAATCCTATTTTAAAAGTCATGTTAATAAGTATTCCTCTTTTTCTCCAAAATTTCTTCTTGCTGAAGATTTCTATTTTCCCTTCTACCATTACATCCGTTTTGCCAGTACAAGACAATGATAGGAAAGGAGCTGGGGTCTCTTCCAAGAGTGGAAAATAAAATAAAAAAGGAACATTTCAGCTAAAAGAACACTCAAATATTATTTACAAGTTTTGCATACTAATATCTCCTGAAAAGTACTATAGTACAGTGTGCTTTTCCTGCAAATGTCCTCTGTGGGAGTTCTTTCAAGGAAAGAAAGGGTGTTTGTCTATTTCTCAATCACAAAGAAACCATTTATGCTGAAATTAATTTCTGAACCTTAGTTCAGTCTGTTTTCTATCTAGACTCCTTTACTTTGGAGATACTCCCTGAAACACAACTGACAATAACTCTTCAGACATGCCATACCCTTCAAGCCAGAATGACTGCTTTGGGACTATAATCCACACATAAAGTCTCCAGTTTTCCCTGTGTATAAAGCACTTTCCTACATGTAGAAGCCATGAAATCAGTCAAATCTGGTGATATATTTCTGTTTACCTTTAAAAAGTGACTGTTCACTGCTATAAAAAATTGATACTGTAATCTAAACCAGACGCATAGCTCTTACTGAGGTGAAACTCGGTAAGTAATCTACATTTGAGATGCAGGAACTGGATGAGAAGCCGTTTTCAATGAAAACTGCACATACAATCTCTTCTTTCTATAAAGCATTCTACAAGAACTCCTCTGCCTATATTTATGAACACTTTGCACCTAGTGGCAAGCAAAGGAAAACACTGCAGCGTCATTCTGTCTTGCAGAACTGCATGCACTCAGAGGACCTACATAATAACATGAGTAAAAAAATCAAGAGATATGACAGAGTCAAAAATCAAAATGCAACGCTGCTTATAATTTGCTCTGTATCCAAAGCACCACCCCTTAAAGATCAAGTAGAAAAAGCAAGGACAGACAACTGTGTATAAAATCATGCTATATTACTACAGAATGCTAGTACTGCAAATTTAGGAGAAAGGGTTAAACTCGTGTCTTCGTAATAAATTTAAAAATAATACTCTGGCGTTTCTCATCCTTTTTTCAGTAGAGGCACTCCCAAAACATTAATTAAGCCTGTACATGACAGGCCTGTACAACTCTGTAAACTATACAAGGGGATCAATTTACACACCCAACCACAACCTTCAGGCTGGAGAACACTGGCTGTTTCAAACTAAACAGTGTGAGCAGTGAGACTATAGTATACAGATGAAATTGCAGGAGGACTCAAAGGAGGGAAAATTTGATTGCTTGGTTTGGAATAAGGAGAGATATGGTTTATATTTCTTTACTTTTGTTTACATCTCATGCGAACTCCAAGGAACAAGTTCTTCTTACCTGTGAGTACATAATCATATTTGTTGACCTTGTTCAGCTTAAGTCCTTCATACAGTTCATGAAGTTCATCTGAATTCAATACCTGTCCCTTCCAGTGGGCATAACCTGCAAAGTAAATGCCAGATAATTTTTCATGAGCTAGATTTTCTATTTAGGACCACACAGATTATACACTTGGAGGGACCATATCAGATATTAGCACCAGAAAGCATATCTACCTCTTCTATAAAACGCTGCTGCCGAACATAAGCTACTGTCAGCAGAACAGTTAATGTGCTCAACTTCTTCTCAGCACCTCTGTTTCCCAAAGGAACTAGAGTGACGACACTGGAGTTTGAGACTGTCCATTAATCAGCAAATCGAGCAGAGCACACACAAGCTCCTGCAAGTTTTCCCATGGAGCCTGTACAACTATCCCTTTCTCGTGTGGAGGGGGACAAATGTATGGTTTAGACTTCACTGGAGGAGGCTGTCAGTGTAATTTCTTTTTCTTATCTTACACTATAAAAAAAGAAAAAAAAAAAAGAAAAGACTGACAGCTAGATGACAAGCTTAAACAGGCTTATGGATCTGTCTGCACCCACCAGACACGGTGTTCACTGGGACCTGCATGGAACGAATAGAGTGACCACAGCAAAACATTGTCATGGATGCTCTTTAAACATATAAAGTCATCTGACAGATTGTCTTCCAAAAATAGCACAGTTTTAATGCTGATGATCCTGAAGGAAGCAAATGATTATCAGAAAGACACTATAAACAGACAAATAATATCCATACACTCTTATCTTTGAATGATCTCTAAGAATCACAAGCCAATATTCTTGGCTGATAAGCAGATGGAAGGTGAAGTTACTTGGGAGAAGCTGAACTGATTTCAGCAAACAATGGACCAAGCTCTATGGCAGCAAATTTCAAAGAAAAAAGGAGGGGGGGGGGGGAAGCTTCTTTGACAGACTCTAAACATTTGTTGAAAAATGTAAGCGCACCTTGCCATTGAAGCCTGCCCATATACATGGCAGCCATCGCTCCCTTGCATATAAGAATGGGCCTTCCTCCAGGACTGTAGATGAAGCACCCACAATTTAACTCTTCCCACCTCCATGAATTCAGAGTTTGTTAAAAGCTTATCTTTTTATTTACTGGAATTAGGAAAAGTGAAATGTTAAATGAGGTGTCTTCTTCCACACCACCCCTGTGTGAAGACAATGGTATTGTTTTTATTTTAACTTCTGCTCTTGGAGTTAGAAAATTCTGTGATAAAAACTGTTGTCTTTGATTATCACTCTAAACTGTGTTATTAGAGTAACTGCCAAAAGGTGCCTAGAGCCTAGGATAAACATATTTTTCAGTTTTCCTTCTTACGAATGCAAATACACCCACAGTAGGGTGAGCAGATGGATCATTCTGTTCTCCTCAGCTCACGAAGGCCTAGCCTCTAAAACACGACTCGCTGCCAGCTGGCTGGGGGCTGACTCACATCAGCCACAATTCTGTCCCTGGCAAACGCTTTTTAAAAAGTCTCTGTGAAGAAACAGACAAAGTGAAAGATTCCCATAGGTTAGGTCCGGAGTTCCGCTGCAGACCACAGTAATAATCAAAACAGCAACGCCTAACGCCTAGGCACACATCTAGCCCCAAGTATATGAGGAACCCTTGACTACAACTAACTCAACTATTTGGCTTATTTAACACATAATGCAGATGTTTGTTCTGTCACATTTGCAGCTTCAGAGAGAAATAATCTGCCCTCTCCTCTTCCCCGAATCTCTACTTCTATTAGCACTGCAAAGGCAGTCCATAGAGGGACACAACAGAGTCCTTTTTATTTCATTGTGCCCATCAATGAAACTGAGTGCGGTTTTCACCCAGAATCAAGGTCAGATGGCAAGAGCAGTCATTCATCTTACACATGGCCATAAAAATAACCATGAGAGATTGTCCAGGCCATCTAGATACTCTTGGGAGCCATTCCTACAGACGGATCCTGCACATACACTGTTTAACTAAAAGTTCACCTTCCTATATCAAGCTGTCTTAAACAGCCAATGCACACGGTCCATGTCACACCAATCCTCCACTAAAGGAAGGAAATAAAAACAGAAACAAGATATTAGGTAGCAGCCCAGCTTACCTTAGGAATTGGTAAGTTACCCACATGGGGCAGGGACATTGTCCAAACTCTGTAGCAATGACTTCCAACGCTATCTAGAGGATCCTTTTACAACCCGGTAACACATGTAATACAACCTAAAGTCTAATGGCAAGATAGCTAGAGGGGAAAAAAGCCCTGTAGAAGCTCCCAGGGAAGCCCCAGCTATTCAGACTGAAGAAAAAGGGCAACGCCTTCACTGGATGTCCAGAGAACTGATTTCACTAGGAGCTGAATTACATTTGAGTAAGCAGAAACAAACAAAATCAAAATTGGCAGCAAGATGGAAACCACCCTAAGCCCCTTTCCCAGGGTAACTTCGTGTAACCTGATGAACAAGGTGCAAATCTCACAACCTGCACTTATCCTACTCTCCTGGTGGAATATACAACCAAAAAGCAGCTTCTGTACAGAGAGAGAATAAAAAGCCAGTTACTCATGTTCAAAAAGGGTTTCACTAACTGAAGGATGGATACCTTGGGGTCCCAGGAAGAGGGAGAGGGACTATCTTGAAAGAGGAAAGGCAAAAAATCAAGATAGATACTGTGCGGTCAAACTATTGCATAGCCCTGAACCCAAAGCTAGGTAGCAGGGAATGCCAACAGCAAGCTTAAACATGTGAGGTGCAGTTGGCTTTAGGGAAAAGCATGAGTGGTTGGAGTTAAGGATGATGATGAGGAACCGCTATCTTCCTCGGCTAGACATAAGAACTCAGCTGGCAATGCGCACATTTGAAGGCTCAGAGCTGCCTTGCAAGACCTAAAAGGAAGTCTGCTTCCTAGAAATGTTATCCCTATGCCTACATCACTAAATACAAGTATCTGAAAAACAGCAAGAGAAAAGTTAAAATCTTCTTTTTAACTGTCCACTTAGTATAACTGCTACTCTGCAGTAATATTTCCACTGTGGCACTCAACAAGACAGAAGTTCAGAGTCTCACAGTACCTGGCTATTTGCACACATTATACAAGAACCACAGCCAAGAAAACTAGAGAACGAGTTTCAAGTTTGTACTTGGCAAAACAACTGCGTCTCACTTGGAGACTACAGAGCTGGTTAGGCATAGCAGCTGGATCAAATTATTACTCTTTTATCTTCAATATTAAGGTAAGATCTCGGCTTGTATTTTCTACAGAAGAAAGCTGAGTTGTCTTTGTTTTGGTTACAAAACCACCAAATAATTCCTCTCAGTGCTGGACTGAGAGAGCAAAGAGAACACTGCAAATCATGATACACAGCTCTCCAAATTGCACTTGGCTCAGACTGACTGCATTAAGTCTCCCAGATTAGTAATAATTTTAAACACATAGATGAACATAAATATTTGAACATTTTATAGCCCTTCTGCTTAGCTGTGTTATGGCCTTTTATTGCAACGAAACGTTATATATTTGCTTTTAAGCAGATACGGGAATGAAAAACAGGTAAGATACCTATGCCTCTTGTCACTTATCCCTCTAAAATGATAAACACATTCATTAGCCTCCAAGGAAGTGTCTTGGTTCATCTGTATGAAAAAGAAAAAAAGAGAGCGCTAATACTACACCTAAGATGAATTTACATACTTTTCTTTCTTGCCTTCCTCCACTGGTACATTTTTTTTCTCCTTTGAATGTATTTATAAGCCTCTTAATTACATTCAAAAACAAGGAAAAAAGAAAAGAATAAAAATCCCAGGCATACCAGAAGGAAAAAAAAACCAAAACAAAACCCAAAACAAAAACCAAACTACCATTTAAGTATAGCAAGGCATCTAAGATTTCTTTGTTTTCCAAGCCAGAACATTCTGTTCTGAGGTTTCAGTTCCTGCTGCGGTGCTCCCTGCAAAACTATTCCAAGTGGCTTCAGTAACCAAGTATTTGCCCCTGTACTGAGCACTGGTGAGGCCGCAGCTTGAGTACTGTGTTCAGTTTTGGGCACCACAGTCTAGGAGGGACATTGAGGTGCTGGAGCGTGTCCAGAGAAGGGCAACAAAGCTGGTGAGGGGTCTGGAAAACATGACTTATGAGGAGCGGCTGAAGGAATTAGGATTGTTTAGTTTGGAGAAGAGAAGGTTGAGGGGAGACCTTATTGCTCTCTACAACTACCTGAAAGGAGGTTGTAGCGAGATGGGCGCTGGTCTCTCCTCCCAAGTAACTAGCAATAGGACAAGAGGAAATTGGTTCAAGTTGCGCCAGGGGAGGTTTAGGCTGGACATTAGGAAAAAATTTTTCACTGGAAGAGTTCTCAAACATTGGAACAGGCTGCCCAGGGAGGTGGTTGAGCCACCATCCCTAAATGTGTTTAAAAGTCATGTAGATGTGGTGCTTAGAGACATGGTTTAGTGGTGGACCTGGTAGAGTAGGGTCAATGGTTGGACTAGATGATCTTAAAGGTCTTTCCAACATAAATGATTCTATGATTTTACATGCGAAAAAGGAAGAAAGATCCACTGTTTAAGGCACATGATGGGCAGGCAATCTGGCCCCAGCTGGGCCACAAAATTCACATGTAAACTCTAGCAGACAAGCTGGCCTAAACACAACTTAATCTTCAGCTACCAGGAGGCCTCCAACAAAACCAGAAATACAGTACCAAATTCTCCATTGGATTTTTTACAGCTGATCAGGGTGGGAGTAAAATAATACCAGTGTTAGGCACAAGTGGAGATCTTTTCTTTTTGTCCCGCACTGCACAGGTGTGAATGACTGCATATGGGTGGTAGACTGTGAAGAATCACATCAACGAGACATAATTACAATTTCTCATGTATTAGACCTACCAGCCAACCCAACCACCCACAACACACCCACTAACTGGAAGTTCAAAAGTGATTTGCTTAAAAATAAAAAGAAAAGGAAAAGAAAAAAACCCAGGCTGTTTGTTCTGGAGCAGTTTCAAAGGTAGGATTTGGATGGCAAAGTAAGTACATTATATGCTTACCATTAACCTACCAATTAAAAACAAAAATGCAAATCACTGAAGAATTAAAAATGCACCCCAAAAAAATTAACGATACAATAAAAAAAAGATCCTAGATTTTTATTTTTTGCACATCAAATGAGATGTTTCTGCTTCTACAGTAAAATAGAATAAAAAGCACAGAATCTTTGTGGGTTGCATGACAGCTTCTTTTATTTGTACATGAAGCATGATGCCATTCAAGGGTGAGTCACTCTAATCATAGAAGTTCCTCACTAAGCAACATGACAAACTGTTCTCCCAGAGGGACTGATTTAAAGCACATTTTCTGAATTTCAGGATTATCAGAGACTAAAGCAAGCTGAATTTTCTGAGCAGGAGTCAGCAGAAATAGGCCTGTGGTATCTTACTAATTTAAAAACAGGGGGAAAAAAAGCAATGATTCACCAGAGAAAGCCTGTTAGTCATAAATTCTCTCTGCGTTTTATCTTTTGCTGACAAGACCAGGTTTAAAGACAGGGATAGGGAAAGCAAGCAAGCTGTGTCCAAAACCTCACACACTTTGCTACCTGTGCCTCCTCTAGTATGTCATATTCTTTTAGAAACTGGAGTTCACAGATTTTGAAGCAAAAATTTGCCATTCAGCTTTAATGACGATCACAGAAAGGGTTCTCATAAGATCTTGCCCTTGTAGGAAAATTAAGTTATTTTCACCAGTTCATCCAGCACACGATTGCTGTGCATTGTGGCACTGCTCCAGACACACGCCACAGCTGAGCACGGCAGTTTCTGTTCATTAATCCCTGCACAGACGGCATGTACATTGATTTGCAGGTACTAGTGCAAGTTTGTGTGCAGGTATACGTAAATGTTCAAACTGGGAAAAGTCTTCATATGAGGACACCACATGTTCCTACATGCCTCTCTCAAAGAGGAGGTGCAAAGCTACCAGGTTTAGAATCTATCGATTTAAGAAAGGGTAGAAAGGATTTCATAGACAAACTGCAGTGTTGGAAAACTAGACCTCTCATAAAAGGGAATATGTGCCCTTTTTTTTTTTCCATTCCTTCCTCTTTCAGCCATATGACCAATACTTCTAAATATAATCTCCTTTTACTCGTGCTTGGTAAGTGCCAAACACTTAGCATATTCGGATTTTTTTTCCGAAAGCTCCACTTCCCAGAGTCATGAAGTTGTGCAAATCTTTGAGATTTTTTAAACACATTTACTAAGACAATCAAGATTACAGAAAAAAAAGAGAAATAATGTGACTCCTAAACACCAGGAGACAAAGTTCCAAATAATTTAAATATTTTAAAGACTCATGATCTTTGAGACATTTTTTGTGTTGGGATATTCACTGAGGCCTTCTTGGGGGGGAGGAATCACTGATTTGTTGTTTCTTCTACTATCTTCACTGTGTGCCAAACCTTGAATGAAGCACTGGTAACCTTTCTCCAGCTGTGATACTATTGAAAAAAAAGGAAATCTTCCTTCTTTTCTGTTTTAAGAACCCGGTCATCCTATTGGTAATTTTCATACCTTCCGACATACTCAGTTTATGGTCCAATAAAACCTCTATTAAGCTCTTTTAACGCCCTATAAAGCTGATTTAATCTTGATACTGAAAGCAAACAAACGACAGGTGCTCATCCATTCTAAGCACCGAGTTATTTCACGTGAAAAAATTTCTTCATTTCTGGAAGATTACAACAGTTTTACCCAGCTATCAAAAGCTAAAGAACAAAAAAATCCCAAACTCCAAAATAAAATACATTAAAGAAACTTAAGTCACATCTAAGTATCTCTTAAACACGAGAGAACCTTTGTACTGTGCCAAAGGGTACAAGCAAAATAAGCAGCTTTTTGCCTGAGCCAGGAAAGACCCCCACCCCTTGTTTAATTATTACCTCCCTTGTGCCTTTCCGCGACAAGCGGATACTGCTTTTTAGCTACCTATGAAACATTCATTTCTTCTTCCCAGGGTGACAGTTAATTCCTTCCATGATAGGAACATCTTAAAACTTTTTGAAAGCTACATGGACCTCAACATTGTAAGAGAGGACAGAGGCTTCCTGGTCTGCTCTCTGTTCAGAAAATTAGCAGTTTATTAATAGAGCTCTACCTGTGAGATACTAGGAAAGTATCTCAACCTTTTTTTTTTTTTTTTTTTTTTTTTTTTTTTTTTTTTTTTTTTTTTTTAAATCAGAAGCAATTTTTCCTCTTTTCGAAGATGTTAAAGTCAGAATTTGTTCCTGGATTATTTTTTTAAGACACCCTTAGAATTTCTTTATCTAGAATACATCTACCCTCAAACAACCTGCTACCACCACGACAGTAGATGTCTCTCTACTGATTCAAAAATAGCAAGTCACTTGGAGCTGCTTTATGGGTGAAAGGTCTTGCTAAAATAAACATAAATTTCAGCTTTCTTTTGAAAAATAAAGTCCTCTAGCACCGTAAGTGTTAGGAAGTCTGAAAGTATTATTTGAGTGCACCATGTTCAGGCTTAGAACCCAACTAAAAATACACCCAAACGTATTAAGACCCCACCCCCTTCCTCCCTCCAGAATGTAATTTTAGGATATTTGCTAGCCATCTGGGTTGGCACATAAAGAGAGGAAACGTTGCATCTAGCTCAGTATTCTTCTGATGTTTGGGTTGGTAATATGATTATGAGTATCATAGGGCCATACTGCACAGAAAACAGTACAGAACACTCCCCCATTCACAGGCCTGCCTGCATAGATGGCCGTATTTGTGTTATTTCACTGTCTTGAGTTAATTAGATTTCTGCCTAACAAAAGAAAATCACACTCTGAAGTAACAGAACAGGACATTACCGTGTCATATCATGCCCTAATCCCAAATCCAGACTTCTGTGAGACTTGAATCAAAACATGAAAACTACATTTCCGTCCTATATCCCGAAAATGTGAGTGAAAACGTAAGACCGATCTCCTTTCCACTGTCATGTGATAAGGCGAGCCACATGTTGAGTAGAGTTCAGTGACTGTGGAGCGGTATCTGAAGACACACGTAAAATTTTACCTGTGTGGTTTGAAAACTGGACAGAGTTCACCGTATCAACTTCAAATCCCAAAACCTGTAACAGAACACAGGAATATTTGTTTTATTAACACAGCTTTGTTAATGCATTATCAGTATCACAAAACACAAGAAAGGGTTCTTATTTCCCAGTGCTCACCTAAAAATCTTGAGCGCTGTTTTAAAGTGAAAGCTGAGTCAACATACATACAACATAAACAAACACTGCAGTACTTTACTACAGCTCTGGACATGGAACAAAAGCAACACTGCCAACAGCACCAGAAAACCAGAGCTCTGGATCCTCAGGCTAGAGTTCACCTGGGGATAAGGACGGAGAGGCTGGTCCAGCAGCAATCACTGAAGCCCTGAAGAAAGCCTCGGCTAGTCTTTCTTGGCAAGAAAAGCAGTCTAAATTTCAAGGTACTAAATTAATGCAAAATACAGAGGGAGGATGCTGTTAGTATTGCAGAAAGCCAGTCTTTCTAAAAGGACAGAAGAATCTTAAAAGAGATCAACATTACGAGCCATACTTCGATGTCACAAGCAGTTTCTTTACAACTAAAAGAGAATAGAAAGAAATCACAGAGAATTAATTTGGGGCATGATTAGGCAATCAAAGAGAGAGAGCTCTTAAAACCACAAAGTGAAAAAAGCCTAAAGTGTGCTCCAAAAGCCACCTGCTACCTTGCATTACCAGCAACCCAAATATTGAAATAGCCAAGAATTTGCTAGTGCAATCAACAAACATTCTTGTTGTCCAAAAAGAGATAAATATTATGAAAATAAGAGCCTCGAATCAGGAGAAAACTAATGAGGATTTTTAACCTTACAATACCTGCTTAATACAGACAGGCATTGCTGTTCAAACCATTTTTAGGCATTTTTATCTACCACAAAAGAAATTCTAAGGCAAGAATGACGTAACAGTCTGACATTTAACATCTGTTTCCACATCCTACTCGCTCTGAGTAAGAATTCTCAAAACACGAGCTGCTGTATATGGCTTAGTGAGTCATACCAGGAGATAACAGTAATGATGCATCGCTGTTTATGATCCACTTTCAGGCAATTTGCTGGGGAAGGGGGAGTGAAAAAACAAAGCTTTTGCCAGTCACGTTTTCCATCAAGATGCATGCTTCTCCCTTTTTATCACGAAGGCAACCCTTTCACATGTATTAAAAATCTCTGGGTATGTGGTGCCAGACATGAGGTTTTCCCTGTGCATGGACTTTCTCTCGCACATGAAAGCCGTTAAGTAATAAGCCCCTTATTTCAAACCCTGGGCTGTCACAAGATGGAGGTATGTGCCGCAATGGGTAGTTCCTTCTGCCTGCAGGCACTGCGTTTCTGGCATTTTACAGCTCAAAGTCCACACTGGTCTTCACAGGACAAGTCCCTTCTTTCAATATATAATAAAGGTTTCCGTTCATTCCTAACCAGAAAGCAAAGTCATCTTATGTTAATGACAGACAGACTGGTGAGCTCTCTCAGCCTGATCAAGTTAAAATTCACCTCAGCTTCTACTCTCACTCCAGTTTGCTGTTTCACCTTGGTGGATTTGATTTTGAAGGCCCAGGAATTAAAGGGGTGAGAACACGGCAATACTGTTATGACCTTAACCTTGACGTTTGCACATACTCTTCAAAGAAATAAATGAGAATACTGCCTCTAACCAGACTGTCATCCCATATTCAATTTCACTCCCTGCAATGAACAGACCTAAGAAGTTCTTATTTCCTTCAAACGTCTTGGCAACAATTGTGAATTAATCCGTTTCTGTGCAATATTTAGATCACGTCTCTGCAACTACTTAACACCTGACACTACAGAACACACTTACTATGATTTACTAACCACTCAGGTTTACACTTACTGCTTCAGGGAAGAAGAGGACGCACAACTGCTTGTCGGGAGGGCTGTTCTGTAACATAGATAAGCACTGTACCAGCGGACGGTCACCAGACAGAGCAGCCCTTCTTTACTGTCTCCAACAGCAGCACTAGCTATCACTTGATTTCTCAACAAGCTTTTCTGTGGGGTTAGGGGGTTTTGGTTTGTTTCGGCCAGTTAATCTGCTTCAACCAGCAGAAGGGAAAATACAAGGGAGGCCACTTGTGTTGGTGACAGCTAGGTGTCAGGTTAGCTCAGCTGGACACTTGGAAAAGAGAGTTAAAGAAAGCGCTTTTGAATAGTTGAGCAAAAGTCACAGACACCTCAAATGCAGCACGGGAGCTTCATACTCTCACTTTCCTCATCGGTGCAAAACGGGCTAAAAAGCCTTTGAAGGTCTCCATAACAGTCACTTAATGGTGTGAAGGGCTCCATAACAGTCACTTAATGGTGTTAGTCTACTCTGTTACAGTTACTAATTTGCCCTAAAGTTTGGTTTTGAATAACCGTACATGACTGTAATCTAACACACCTAATTACACAATTTTCTAGTTCTGATTCAAGCTTCGAAATAAGACACAGTTCCTCTACTTCAAGGAATTTCCTTTTACAAAGATTCTTATCAAAACAGAGAGTAATTAAAAGACATTAAATGTCATTTAAAAAAACAAAGTATAATTAGAAAACATAATTAGTATTGCCTTTGAAATGAGAGCTACAGATGTTGAGGTCTAGGCTTAGTATAAAGTACTAAAATAATCAAAAAGAATGTTGAAGTCAAGTTCAGCCAGTACGTGTTTGCTACCAAGGCAAACCGCATTGAAAGGTCTCATGGAATTTAGTCATCAGAAGACCTGAAAACAGTGTATACTGAAGTGCCAGAAGCAGCTTTTGACAGCAATCATCTCATCCACGGCTACAGAGAAAACTGTGTCTTAAAATGAACTACACAAACCAAAATTAACAACTTGATCATTTAAAGTGGATAAGGAAATGTTATCTTCCTCCTGCAACAAACGATTAAAAAACGGTACTAGTAACTATCATCCTTGCATATCTAAAGGACCACACATATCAGAAACAGTTTCTGATGCACTAAATGATGGGTAATACCTTAACTGCTTACAGAGGGAACTGTATTCAAATGATGTCTTGTTAAATTTTTTTAATATATACCCATATTTTTAATTTTTTAGGCAGAGCTAACTAAAAGCACTGATTATGAGGGGTTTTTAAATTGAATTAAGAAGTTCTACCCAAACCAGAGGTTAAATAAATCCTAAGTGAAAGTTAACTACTTAATTAGAAATACACAATTTTCATATGTACAGACATAGAAAACTGAGATCAGAGCAAACATACTGAATCAGATACATCATACAAAATAAAGTCTGTCTCTCATATTTGTACACAGAAGTACCAAATATCACCCAAAATTATGCAATTACCTGGATATCAACAATTTTTTCAATGTTATAAGCCTGTAAGAATCAACCTTCCCTTTGGAAAATGACTAGAAAGTACAAATTCAACACAGGACTAAACTCAATTATTTATATCAAGTTTCTTGCTTGTTAATATGAAACACATTTAAATTACTTATTTTAATTCATGGATTTAAAATCAATCTGCTCCATTTACTGGTATTTTTTCTACATACAGAAACAAACCTCCTTATGTTTCTGAAGTAAATGCATATATAGATATGTGCCAGTTCAACTGTCACCTCAACACCTTTCCTTATTTCATGAGCAACCAAAGCATTGTAATTCAGCAAAGACTGCATGGGAAATAGTAAATAAAGTGAGAGCTAGACAGTAGTTTTGTGGCATTCAGACAACAGAGAACAAATTCAAGCTGGTAATGGTTTATCATAGTTCACTGAAGTGCGCAGTTGTCTCTATGCTTTGCTCAAAAAATACAGCAGAAGCCACAGGTAGCACTTTGCCAGGTCCACCCACGTGACAAATGCCTTTATTGAGGTACTGGCAGTTTCACCTTGCACTCCCTTTGCACCACTTTCCCTTTGCTTCCTGCGTTTCTTTGCATATCTGTCTGCTACATTTGCAAAATAACCCAGCTTTGGACGTTAAAACTGTTGTTTTTCTGTGTGTGTATATGCACGTATGTGTTCCTTGCACCTCTGTGTAAATAAACTGAAGGAAGTCACTCCACTTGGATTTTGCCTGTGTCAGAACTAATGCCTTCAGATCCTATTTGATTAGTGCGAGGACTGAGCTTACTAAGAAATGCACAATAATGCTTTATTATTGCTTCTCCATACCAGCTTGTAAATAGCCTGTTCCTGGTGTTACTTTCCCTGCAGCCTGTAGAAAGGGTCCTGTGGTGACAGTCCTGCCTCTGGTTTTGGAAATCCAGGTTGCAGCAGATATTCCGCAAGTATCCAGGGCTCCAGCTGCCAGAGAGCTCAACTCCTATCTTACCATCATCCCCTGTTTTGGATGGTCTGGTCTCTTACAGGCTCTCCGTAGAGAACAATTCCTGGTTTCCACGCTCTCCCTCTGCTGTCATTCTGTGTAAATATCATTTGCCCACAGAACTGCAAATCCTGGGCAAATCTAAACCCAGAGCCAGTTTGGGTAAGGATGTAAGCGCTCTTCAAATGAAAGAGATAACTGAGCTCATCCTAAATCTCTCAGCCTCCAGTCTAAGCACATGTCAAAAGATGTTCTTCTTAAGAGCCAAACTAAGGTTGCCTATATCACATCATACAGTGACATCTACTGCGACTGAAGTGTCAGAGGAAAATAGGTGATTCCGACATTTTTTGAGTATCTTCAAGCAAAGGAGGCAGAACTGTTACATTTCTAAAAATAAATCACAAAACATCAAAACTGGAGGAGTTTTGTATTTGGAAGGCATGGCTGGCAGGTCTGAATGACACATTTCAGAAAAACATTTGGAAGATTAAATCAAAATACACACACTGGAGCAGAATGTGTTTGAAGAAACGGCTAGCATGAAACACAGATGCCAACATTATGCATGAGATCGAACTGGGCTTAGTTCTTCCTCACAAATAACTGAGAAAAAGGGGACAAATACCGTGCAGTTCTTCCCACGGTGCAGCACGTGCTTTCCCAGCCTTGCAAGGTGCCTCACCCGTGCAGGCACCTAGTCTACAGAACTATTAAAATACACATCTTCAAACTAGCAAGTGCTCAAGAGAAAAAAATCCACACAAGAGAAAGGAAGGGACTTCAAAATACATGGGCAACCTCTAAAGGTGTTGGGATTTTTTTGAAAACTGGATCAACAGCCTAGTTTTCCTAAAAGCACATAAGTGATTAAACTTACATCCAGTCACCAAGCCGCAAATAAGAAGCCAAAAAACGGATGTCCTTCAGGATTCAAATTTTACAAGTGATACCAATTGTTTTACTAGTAAAACAACCTAAAGACCTAGACAGACAGAAAATGTCTTGGGTTATACAGGTTATATGTAGCGCTAGATCTTAGTTCTGTTTCACCTCTAAAAATGCAACCTTTTGGACTTTGCCACTGTGTTAACGCATGGATCAGAGCTTTGTTTAAAATTTACAGTCTCTCTTCCTCTCCCTTCCAGAAAACATTTCAATCATACACATACTGAAACATGCTACTTCTTCACCGCAAAGAACTAGCACCTAAGTTTGTTAGAAATGAAAGATTACAAACATACATTTCCTTCAAGAGGACAGATTAAGTTGTGCCTGTTATGTAAAGGGGATTGTAAAACAACAAGAGAAAGAAAATTGTGGAAAATTGTGAGTGTAGCAACAGAGAAACTCACAGGAATATTTTGAAGAAAATGCAACATCTCAAATTCAGTTTTAATGATTTCTAAGCTTTATGTTTATATTTGTGTAATCTACATTATGTACCAATGGTCTGGAGATAAACAGAAGTACTCATTTTTACCTCCTAATCCTATTTGGTATTTGATTGTTAACACCACTCAAGACAGAAAACCGTAACTTTAAAGATTAGCTCTACCTCAGAGTAAGCGTTAACATAAATGCTCATTTAATAGTTTTATTTACTCTGAGAAATGCTTAGAGAAATGCAAAAAGCTGTTACTGAACCACTTCTGTTTAAAATTCGTATTGCAGCTTTACTGTGCTTCTTCAGGGAAAAGAATAAATTTTAAAAGTACCACCACTCAAGAAGTTCTTTTTTCTTGCTTGTATCCAGTTTGAAAAAAATAATAATAATTTTTTTTTATAAAAAAGATAAATATCTTTAATCTCCAAAGTGTGTGAGAAAAACTGTCACTTTTATTACATGAACTTCTGAACTAAACTATGTTTTATTGCTTTCCTGGGTACTAAACACTAGAAACAAAGAAAACAAACAATTTCCAATTCATTCTATGTACATATTTAGAGAAAGAGAGGTTTAGAGGCGGCTGAGACAGATGCTGTGGAATGCTGTTCTTGGAGGTTTTTCAATACCCAAGAGGACAAAGCCCTGAGCAACCTGGTCTGGACATAGTGCTGACCCAGCTTTGAGCAGGATGTGGGACTGGGGAGCTCCCGAGGCCCATTCCAGCCTGGGTCATTCCGTCACTTGACGATACTGCTACGTACAAAAAGCTCAGCTTTACCCATTGTAGAACTCCATGTGTAAAAATACACAAACTATCATCAGCTGCTACCCATCCTAAAGTTCTGGTTATAAGGATAAAAACTAGTGGTATGGTATGTTTACACTATTAACCATGCCAGCTTTGTCAGCAAAGATAATATATCCTTCACTGTTAAATGATCAGTGGACCAATTCAGCTGGAATGTTTGAGTTTGTACTTAATTTAGACTTAGAGAACAATGACCCAGTTCTGCAACAATGAAATTCAATTAAAAATACCTCTCTATTCTGCAACATGGTCAGTACATATTTCTCTTTTTGGGCACTGCGTTTATGCCTCTGGTGGCATTTCATTTTAAGGTTTGAAACTAAAACCACAAAGCAGTACTGCAGCTCAAGTTAGAGGAAAAATCTGGAACAACGAGTGAAAGGCAGAGTAAGAAAAAAAAAAAAGGCAGTGTGAGAAAGAAAATAAAAGGACTGTATAAAAACAGACTTTGTAAACTGCATACGTTTCTTCCATAGTATTTATGTCCCCTGATACATGTTCACAGGTTGCTATCTATATTTCATGAAACAAAGCCGAGACCTCCATCCAAACCCTCCAGTTCCTTCAAGATTCTTAATGTTGGAAAATGTTAGCTTTACCTTACCAGAACACATCAAAAAACAATTTCCCCAAGTGAACCCACAAACCAAACTGTTTGTAAACCACAAATTCAGGGAAAATATGAGAGGTTGAAGCTGCAAATCATACAAATTCTTTTATTGTGAACACAAGGTACCTGATTTCTTACATGCATAATTAGAGCTTCACATTCAGATCTGAGCAGCAAATATGCCACAGGTGAAATTTCACTATATAATTTTTGTTCACATCTCTAAAAGGTGAGTGTATCTCCAAGGGGAACACAGTTTCTTGACAAGAAAAGAGCACTGGCTAAGAAGAAAGGAGGAATAAGATTCTGCTAACCAGAAGAAGAGAACAATTGAGACTCCAATTTTGAAGGGAGGATTTCACTTTCACACATCTAGTTCTCCCCAAAATAAATGCAGCATTGTACTGTAACAACTTCCTGGCACTTCCAGCTCTTCTGCTTTGTAGCAAGATACTCGCTTTGCAAGTGAAGTTTACAGAAAAAGGATGACTCTGTTTCAATTAATATTCAAACGATGAACCATCCAAGCCAGGTACGGCTTGTCCTTTGTGTCAATAGATGGTAACAGACTGATGAATTAGACCAAAGTAGCAGTAAATATTAAGAATAGTGAGAAGAAGATTAACACAGACTAGACAAGTGAACTGAAACCGTCCACATAGAGCCTAAAAAGGTAGTATCGTGAATTATGCACAGGATTCCAAATCAAGGATTCAGGTATGTAAACTCAACTGTGCTACTGATTCGTTTTCCTTTACTGGGCAAGATCAACATGCAGGTACATTTTCAGAAACAACCACTAATTTCAGCTGCTTTTCTACTTAATGACTAAATTGTTATGCCTAGGAATGATTCACGAAGTCACGAAACCCAGGCAGACCTCACTGCTTTCACTCAGAAGTGATGGTCAGGCTCGTCTTTATTGCAAGCTGGCTCAGACTCTGACCTATGCTTCACTAAAATCCCTTGCCCAAATTTAGAGCGATTGTCTCTGCAGAGAAAGTATGTCCTTGTGGAGAGCCTGAGAAGCAAGGAACCATGACACATACTAGGATGTTGTTTTAAACCAGTTCTAAAAGAGTATATTACTCTCGTACCTTTTAGTGTATGCACTCATCCTCCTGGGTAAAAACAAGCAGTTAGTGCTACTGAAGGATTTCTCAGCTAGCTGCACTCTTGATCAAGATATGGAAGTTCTAAAGCACAAGATCATCACAGTCTGACCTCCAGGTCATTTTGTATTTCCAAACTCTTTCTAACCATTGTGCTGTCATTTAAAGAAGTAGAAGGCAGGCATCTGGAGAACAAGGTCTATCATCCTGCGATCTTAAACATAGCAGTACTACAGATTTCAGTGACAGAAACCGTAAAAAATAAATGCTGTTTTGATTACTGCACATTTTCCCCCTTAAAGCATTCAAAATGTAAGTCTTCATAGAGCCCCATGAACTGGACAAGTGTTATGCTCATGTGAAACCATATTAGCAGTAAACAGTGACAAAGACAGGACACCATCACTCTGCAAAGCACTGCGCTTAAACTAGTATCACTTGAACTCAGATGTAAAAGCCAATGTCCTGTTGCTCGTACGCGCAGTAAGAATCCACCCAGGAACAAGACACTGATCCTTCCCCAGCTGCCAAAGAACAGCTTTGGGAATTTATGCTGTGCAGAATCAATTATATTGCATTATACATACTCTATCTGTGTGCTGTATAATACGTGTGGTCTTGTACTTAGTTTTTCAGAACACAAACCATGCCACCTGCTGCTGCAACAACTACAACAGACTCAAAAAAACCCCTCTGTTTTTCTTGACAAATTAATGGCTTTTTATGGAAGCCTTCCAATATACTCAAACCAAAATGTAGTGTTTAATTTTCAAAAGTTAATGGAAGCACATGAGAAGCCTAGGGGCTCTACAGAAAGGAGGGGAAAAAAAAAAAAAAAAAAAAAGGAGTCCTGTTTCAAGAGCCAGTCAAGCTTTCCATGTAATTGGGAAGTGCTTTGGTTTATATCATTTAAAGTACACAGTAGCATTTTAAAAATTAATATTTTAAATATGAATATATTTAGAAATTAATATTTAAGAGCAAATCCTGTATCTCTAATATATACACACAAAATACAAATAAACACACAATTTTTTTATTAAGCGTAAGAACATACAAAGTTTATCCCAACACAAACATCTTAACTGTGACTATGAATTTTAATTAGCATACTTAATAATTGCCTAATTACAGTCTTACTTCTCTGCCTCCACAAACACCGTTAACATAAGGAAATTCAACAAGGTGAGTTGGCATAAGGCACTTGAATAAATGGATCTGGGCCAAAAAAATAAGCTTAAAGCAGACATGTTTACTCACAGAGCGTATCCGGTGCCCCACGCAAGGGGAAAGCATCTCAGAAGTATTAACCATAGCCCACCAGAACCACAATGTTTGTACTGAAAGCAAAACAGTTGCCCAGCAGGGGCAGGACTGCACAAGGCACACGGATAAACTTCAGAGGGCCTTTATCTGCGAGTACATGACAGCAACACAAAACCAGTCAAAGGCTTGAAGACCCCCACTATATGATCATATTTTCTTCCTGAAGCCCTCCCTCCTCATCGAGATTTAGATCACAGCTGGCTTTATTGCTATTAACAGGACACACATGCGGTAGGTCCTACGGCAACAGAAAAATTACTCTTGTAGCAGTGCGACACTGACAGATGCATCAGTCAAAGGACAAAGTTTTATAGCATAAAGACATGTACAAAGGGGGTTACAGAGACTTAAACAGACACAATTTATGAAGGATTTTCAAGAAATCTTGTGGTAAGTCCCCAAACTGCTGACTTTTAGCAGAGCATGTATATAATCCAACTGAATTAGCCAGTAATACCTGTATTTGTTTACAAGTATCACCATATCACATAAACCAAAACCATCTCATCCCTTCCAGGTTTTTTGATTTTTTTTTTTAAGCTGTATTAAAAATGAGCGAAATTGAAAGCCATTAACAGAATTAACTTTAATGCCACAATTAAAATTACCCTGCCAAACAAGGTATTTTGAGGTTTTGGGGTTTTTTTGCTAAGCAATGGCATCAATACTTTCCAATAAGAAAGTCTCTGTATCAGGCCATGAAACACTCTGTGTATCCACTGCATTACAAGTGGTTTGCTTGTATGTGCTGATGCTTATGTCCGACAGCTTGGAATTTTACCTTACCCAGCCATCACTGTAGTTCCAGTGAACATCATTGCCCCACTGTATTCCTCTGGACATGGAACAGAAACATATTTAAAAAAGCTGAACTTCTGTAATCAAATTAATTTGGAGGGGGAGAAAGAGAAAGGATTTTGCAGTTGCAGCTTGCACTTCTCACTCTGTGCCAGCTCTTTCACTTAATTCCATCTCCTTCCATTTGATACTGAATCAAAAAATACACATTGTACTGAGTGTAGAAAATTAGAACACAAATGCAGTTTGAGAAAAGGAACTTGGGAAAAAGAAAAGGCATGTCCTGGCAATTAGTGAAGCAGGCATAATTGCTGGCGTGGGTTGATAAACCGAACTGAAACTGCTATTGACTAACCCAATCTCTTTTTTCGCTTTCTTTTAATAAGCCCTGCCAAGTAGATAATGAGAACTCTGTACATATAATATAGCTGTATTTTAGTGCAGCACTTGACAAAGCACTGCAAAGAAAAATCACTAAGATATCAGAGATACTGTACCAGGATAGAAATACAAAGGCAAATAAACTAGCTTAGGAACAGGGATGCCAGAGATATTGCTGGTGATTCATTAATCTGGAGTCAGGTACCGCATATGCCACTTTAAATTCTGAGGTTAGAAATAGACAATTACAAAACAGACAGTCAAAAAAAATATGGCAGATGACCTTGAGGAAAAAAAAAAAAGTCATTTCACCAGTGACAAAGACAGACATAGGAAAGGTTCTAACAGATATAAAAGAATAGTATTTGGATAGTATCTGATGCTTGTTAAAAATGAGAGAACTTTATACTCTTTACAAAAACTACAAAATACACTACGAAGTCTATACAAACACTACAGAGACACACACAAAAATAAATCAAGAATATACAAACTACCTGGTTAGAACTATTCAACCTCACACTAAATAGATAAATCCCTGAAAACCCACAAACCACCATACCTTTTCCTACCTGAACCTACCTTTCACCTCAACTTCTCGTACTCTCAAGTCAGACCCCATGCATCTCTTACACTGTTTTCTTTCCTTCCCTTCCCAACTTAGCTTTCCAGTTAGAAGAGAACATACATGAGAGGAAGCTAGGTGTGGAGGAGTCTGGGGTATTTCATATATGCTGCAGCCACATTTATTTGATGCTTCATTGCTGCTCTACAGCCACAAGTTCTCAGGTGCAACAACTAGCCCCACATCAGCAAAAAAAAGACAAGATGATCACCTCAGGTAGCCTAATGCCTGTTTCTTGAGCGACACTCCCTTTTCACCTCTGATCAACTGCATACCAATTTCAGGATTTACAAGCTGATTTCAGCACTGGACACCACAGAGGACATACTAAAGACTGGAGCAGAAAGCAAATGCCTCTCTCTCTTCTGCAAGAGCAGATAGCAATTTTTGTCAAAGTGCTCCAGCAAAATTGGTACTTCCTGAGAATTTGCAGATGGGCCGATCTAGCTGTAACATCGTGACCATCTGAACAGAAAAGACTAGAACGGCCTGAGACTGCAGTGAATTTGTTCTCAAATAGTTTATTTCTTGATTTTTCTGAAAAGGATCACAGTATAAGTACATATTTGAAACAAAATCAGGCCAAATTCGAAGTAAGAGTAATAGCGCCTTAAAGATGCTCCCTCCAAATAAGCCTTGGAGACACAGAAATGCTTCAAAGCAAATAGCACCAGGTCACTCAATTTACTTTTACCCTGACAGACTGATTGGTATGCATTGCTAACTATTCAAAGCAAGATACTAAGACAACATAAAATACACATCTTTATCAAAATTCCCTCTAAGTTGTTTTGTTCAGCACTAAGAAATTCCTTGTTATAGAATCATAGAATGGTTTAGGTTGGAAGGGACCTTAATGATCACCTAGTTCCAACCCCACTGACATGGGCAAGGGCACCTCCCACTAGACCAGGTTGCCCAAAGCCCCATCCAACCTGGCCTTGAACACTTCCAGGGAGGGAGCCTCCAGAGCTTCCCTGGGCAACCTGTTCCCGTGTCTCACCACCCTCACAGTAAAGAATTTCTTCCTATGATCTAATCTAAATCTACCCTCTTCTAGTTTGAGGCCATTACCCCTCATCCTATTGCCACATGCCCTTGTAAAAAGTCTCTCTCCAACTTTCTTGTAGGCCCCCTTCAGGTACTGGAAGGCCGCTCCCTGGAGCCTTCTCTTCTCCAGGCTGAACAATCCCAACTCGCTCAGCGTGTCTTCATAGGAGCAGTGCTCCAGCCCTCTGATCATCTTTGTGGCCCTCCTCTGGATCCGCTCCAATAAGTCCATGTTCTTCTTACGTTGTGTGCCCCAAAGCTGGATGCAGTACTCCAGGTGGGGTCTCACGAGAGCAGAGTAGAAGGGCAAAATCATCTCCCTCGACCTGGGGGCCATGCTTCTTTTGATGCAGCCCAGGACGCAGTTGGCTTTCTGGGCTGCAAGTGCACATTGCCAGCTCATGTTGAGCTTCTCATCAACCAAACGACATCATTGTTGTACATCATCAGCATTTTTTCATAGACTACTCAAACAAACAGCCTCTTGTGTCTGCAAGACGCAGATGCTCATCAGCGTTACTCCATCCATTAGACCACTTCAGTCCAGGATTAACCTGACTGCAGAGTCAAAAGATTTGTGGTACAGCTGCTCTATTAACCCTCCTGTGGGCAGGAGGTCATTCCTTCCATCTGAGGTGGGAATCAAGTGGTGGATCTGCAAGACACTGATTTGTAAGTGCTAAGGTAATGAAAGACAAGGAAATAACAGCTTCTGTTTCCTCTTTAATTCTTCCCACTAAAGTACAAACATTAAAAAAAAAAAAAGAGAGAATGAGGTGGTGCTGCAGGTGTCTGACTGCCTTCCACCCAAGAAATACATTTCCCCCCTCCCACGCTGAGACTTTGTTTACTGATAAGAGCACCTTCAGATCCTAATTTTAGATGAAAAAGTTGCAGTTCACATATTCTTTTGAAGAGTTATAAAATCTGCAGGTTCTCTGCAAATTTCGTTCATCATCTTCATGCTGCTTCCTTCTACATTTAGATGTAATTTGACAAAAACACCATACTTGCCACTGCAAACTCCTGCCAACTGGAATTATGCACAGAGCTACACAAGTAAGTTTATAAACACTGATTAGGAGAGGCAGACACACACAGCAGCAATAGGTCCAATAGGCATGAACTTATTCTCTTGTTTATTTTAGTGAATGAAATGAGGGAGGGGGGAAATCCCACAACACACTTTTCCTTTGATTTTTATTTTATTTTTAATCCTGCTGTTCATATTTTGGATAGCTAGGTCTCTAACCGCCAGCCCATTAGCAAGGTATGGCACCACATTATGTACATTTAAAGTGGAGTTATCCCACAAGAAATAGATGTTTCATCCAGAACATATGCTTTATTTGGCCTTCTTAGGGAGGCAACAAATGGATCCCGCTCTCCTACCAAGGCTTTAGATGTTAAATTGCAAGAGAAGAGATGCTTGTAAAAACAGAACAGGAAACAACTCCCTGAAAGAGGCGCCACATTATGTAAGGATCACAACAAGACCCCAGCAGGGAAAGAATGAAGCTTCTAGAGAACAGTTAAGTGTCTCACCAGTTCCTTCAGAGCAAGCAGATGTCTCAGATCAGAACATACTTTGAGGAATGTTTCCTTCAGTGGATGCCAGGTGCAGGAGCCTGGGGCTTGCTCCTGCTCTGGCACCTCAGTTACACCAAAAGAGTTGTCTGTGGAGCCGCGCAGGGAACTGGATCAGGAAACTGACTCTCAAGATCAATAAACATTTTCTTCTTTTCCCTCTCTGTCAAGTTATTTATAACCTGGATGGCTTCTCAGAGCAGTTTACCACATGGCCTCACAAAATGACCTCCCTTGAAGAGTCCAAGTAGACAGCAAAATAGTGCAGGTGGAAGAACCAGCTGGTGGTGGTAAGAAAAGAACAAGCTTCTCAAGCTGGCTTTGCTCCTGAAGCCAGCAAATTGTGAAACTCTACCCTGGAAGACAGGTGACAATATAAAATCTCTCAAATTTAAACACTAAGTTGCCACATACTTTGTTGTATGAATAAGCAGAGGCACAATGTTACTTCCACTAACTACACAACCATTCCCATTACAAAGCTACCACCAATATTTGACTACAAAAGGCATGAGCTGTGACACAGGTTGTTAGCTTGTTGTGGTCCACAAACAGCAACAACAAATAATTAATGTCATGCAGGAAATACTATCCCTGCTGGCCATAGTTTTAACCATTTTTTAAGCTTTTTTTTTTTATATCTCTGTTAGCTACTCTGATGGTTTCCACAGGCAACATGGTGCCCACTCTGATGCGACAGGGGCTGTATTCTGCCAGAAAAGTGAGAGTAACCACAGCGAAGAGCTGGACGGATGGAAAAAGAGTTTTTCTTCAGCCTGAAGTTGTTCAGTAGTACTCATCACCCAAAACAAATGCTGTAAAATACATGAAGATACACAGATTTATAAAAAATATGTATGTTAATTGACTAGATTTAAGCCAAACTTTACTAAATACATCACCATAAACGCCACTGTATAATTCTGCAAAAACAGTATCAAATTTTGAGAATTTAGCCAACATTTTTTCTGTTGTAACTTATTTACTTTTTCTTTCCTCTTCCAGAAAATGGGGACAGAATTACCACGTACAGAAGCTATGAACAAACACAGTAAAATTCAGTAAGAAAACAAATAATTTAGTGTTAACAGTAAATAAAGTAGAGAAATATTAAGGGAGAATGAAAGAAAATATACTTGGGTTTTAGCTAGCAATCTGCCAAGCTAAGTAAGAGAAAAAATGTTGCCTTATTCTGATATTGTGGGACAGACCAGTACTTCACTACTTTGGCAGTTTCAAGTATGATAACCTAACGAATGCTATTCTTGAAGATTCCTCCCTCCAACTTATTAATGTCATTGATAGCTGTGGCATCCTTGCTTGAGATTTCCACACAGCTCCTCTTCCGAGAGGTAAAACACCACTGGACCCACACTGGGCAGAAGGGGAACAGTTGTGATCAGACTGGAAAGGTCTTGCTAGTCAGGAAAACCATTTCCTTCTGTTTTCAGAAACAGCTGCATCTACAGATCAGAAAGTAAGTCTCCAGCTTTTGCTTTGCCACAGGGGAGAGACTTACCTTTTTCCAGGATGTGCTCTAGCACCTCCTCAATCCCACACATCCCTCTGGAAAGAGGTGCTTTGCATTCCCAAGACAACAAAGTTAAATCACCACGGAAGGATTTCTACTCAGCCCAAGCTAGTTCGTATGCTTAAAATTTACGTAGGATGACAGAAGGTAAACTGAGGTTTGTGGGTGTTTTTTGGTTTGTCTGGGGGGGGGGGGGGTTGTGGGTTTGTTGTTTTTTTTAAATGAATCACTTAAGAGGTTTTGGTATTGCAGTTCTCTCTCATGCTCTATGGATAATTGTTCCAGGTGTTAAGGGAACTGGAGCTCAGAGGTGTCACAGATGGGTTAGCATCAACACATACGATTCCTGAACAAAGGCTTAAAAAAATTCAGGTAGCTGAGCACAGCTAAATTTCAGTTCAGTAATACTTTTCTGCTATGACAAGTTACCCCACTGCTGCCAAGCCACAAGATGATGAACTAGTCTGGCTTCTGTTGGGGCACATATTATATATGAACATGGATCTGATTGGCATATTTTAAATTTTATCCTCATCAATTTTTTTTTTTTCCTTTGTAGATTACTATACAGCTGCACACTCTATCACACATAGTAATTTCAGAAGAATGGACATTTTATGTACCAGGACTAATGTTCAACTCCTCACATTAACCTTGCTTCACCAACTCAAGCCTGTTTTCCACAAAACACAAGCAACTGAAGTGGAACTTCCACTTGCATCTTCTCAGCCTAAAGAGGCTAAAAATACCTGCCTGGCATGTGTTCAGTCAGCCATGGATAATGTTATATCCCTTATCTAAAATGACTAAATATGCTTTTCAAGGAAAGGTGACCATCACTTTTGCATATGAATAGAAAACATGAAAAGTAAGAGAGAACACTTTACTAAAAGGGAGATTTTAGAGAAGTATCAGTAGCTTTGTATGTCACCGATTCTTCTCAGGTGTACCTTGGTACCACCCTCATACATACAATTAAAGACTCATTTTATTATTTCAAATTATACTTTTATTTTTAATACATTTCAGTACATTTCTATATATATGAAATTAACTGTAACTTGAAGCTCTTTTTTTCCGCCGAAATCTGATCGCTATTGACTTTATCTGTCCTTGTTTGTTTATACAGAAAAGAAATATTCTCTCAACTGTTTCATTTGTAGCAGAAATAAGACACAATAACTGCAAGAATTCAAAAAAAATAAGAAAAAAAATCCAAGACTTAAAGATAGAACATAAGGTCATTTCCTAATAAAAAAAATCCCTTAAGCAAGTAAACACTTGCTACTGAGTCTCTGAGTACATGATATTCTCCACACAAACAGTGCAAATCCACCTTTAGGCAAAGTTTTCCAGTCCTTTAATAAGATTTGCAATTTCTTGACAACTCAATTTTTTTTTTCCCCAAAGAAAGTGGGTGAATCAGGGTAAGGCAGTTTTGCTTGCTCTAAAGTCAAATATTTGCACATACTTGGAAGATGCCAAATGGGATCCTCCTTAATCTTTGTGTTGTGTTAGATCAAAAGATTACATTTATGTCAAAAAAGTGCTACTATTTCTTCACTACAGCACACACTCCAGTGTAACTATTATGTCAAATATCAGCCTATGCATCTGAGTAGTTCCAATCTTCACAATGTACTATGAAAAAGTTAGGAAATTATAATAATAATCAATCACTGCAAATCTTTATCATCATCTTTTTAAAAAGTTTAAAATGCCAACTGGTCAACTGGCCCCATACAGACACTGCAAAATAAATGTTAATGCATCTTAAAACGCTTTTTTCAGCTTTTAAACTGTAATATACAATCAACCTGTGGTAATATCCCTCAGCATTTCTGCATTTTCACAACTTTATTTTTTGTATTTTCATGACAAAAGCTTATTTAACAAGTTGCCACCATTAAGTGACTTGTAGGAACAGTTATGGATACTACTGTCACACACTTAGACTCGACTTCAGTGATGATGGTTCCGTCAGCCCTGCACCCTGTTTATGGGAGACTCTGCTCAGTCCTGTCACTTAGAGTCCATAGCACACCAGCAGTCCCAGCTGCACTTCTTTTAGGCAGCCTGAAATTACTCTGATTTTTCAAATTGATTATTTTGCATTAGTAGTTGAAAAGATTTCTGTTAAAAGTTTGTAAAGAAATTTGGGATCTCTTAGTTTACAGTGCTACACAAACACAAACTACTACCGTTAAGCAAAAGTGAGATCCCGGTTCTTTGCCTCAGTCTAGTTTGTCTTCAGGCACTGTTTAGAACCAAGTCACACACACATATCCTTTTTTTTTTTTTTTTTTTTTTTTTTTTTTTTTTTTTTAATTCATCTATCCTTTGTTTACCTTTCCTACAAGAACAAAAAGAGGCATGGAAGAAAACCATGCTTCCGCCAGCTTCATTTGAAGTATGAATCTAGAGCCACAATTGTTGTTTCAGATATGTAACCTAGGGCAATCTTTGGATATTACGAAGAGCAAATACATTCTTTTATCTTTGTATTTATTTTTTGTTTAAGGGTTAGGCTTTTTCAGCCTTTGATCTGTAACAAAAATAAGGGCTAGCCAGTAGGAACATTTCGTACTGTTATTCTGTAAAGACTTTTGATTGATTCACCCTTCTTCTGACCCATATAATTAACACAATAGAAGTAGGTTTTGCAAAACAGAACAAGCAGTCACATTAAATAAGAGATGCTCTTTATATATCTTTCTGTACAATACTTAATCTGTTTGGCTACATTCTTCAACAAAAGAAAGAAAAAAAAAACCTTAAACTTTTTTGCTAGGGCAGCAGATAATCATTAAAGATCGGTTGATACTGGTTTTGGTCTCAGCAAATTACATTCATGGCCGAACAATGCAGTTCAAGACTATACTTAAACATCAAAGAAATTACCGTATCGGCTGACCAAGGTTGTTTTCCCATCTTTTTTACAATTAAGGAGCTAAAAATGTAGACTTACTGTTTCTTTTGCAGAAAAGAATTGCTGAGGAATAGTCTAAGAATGAGAATCATCTGCCCTTATTAATACTTAGACAACTATAGCAATTCAGCAGGGAAAAAAAAATAATAAAATAAAAAAAAATTCAACAGATTTCAAAAGGCCATCTTATCCTGTATTGTAGAAGCTATTTATGGTGGTGTCCTACAATTCAGAACAGACAATTTCATTCTCCAGACCCAAATAATTAATGGTATTTGTCCATACTTTTAGCTCCATCTTCAAGGTAAGCAGATATAAAAGGAAGTCAAGAATTAAATACTCAAAAGAGAGAGACAAGATTTTCTCAAATTCTATCAGTGTTAGGGCAGATAAAAAAAAAAAACAAACAACAAAACACAATCATGTTCTATTAGCATTATCAAACAAGGTAAGCACTTGTACACAACTCTCTGGAGTACACAACTCTCTGGAACTGTTACTTACACATAAGCAAAGATCAACAGTCTCTGGCTTGCAGACAGGAGTATAATCTAGGCCAGGGGCAACCAAATGCTCATGTCCAGTGCCCAGGTGAAATGGGCTGGGACTTCCTCCTGCCCCTTCCTTGAACTTTCAAACCTCTTTCTTGGAAATTCGTAGAGGCCCAAACAACTGAACATACAGACCGAAATACTAATTCATAAGAGCTGATATTATGACGGGTATCATATATGAATCTTAAATTCATCTGCCTACCAAAATTTTCCTGATGGTCAGAATTAAGTACCTCTGCAGAACAGAAATGAGCTTGCCCTTGTGTATTCACTCTGTGGTTTGAGAAGGACTGTAACTCTCTGCTTGGCAGTACTGCACCCTTATTGCCACATTCTACCTACCTAGAAGGGGGGGCAGGAAAGGTAAGTTAAAATGATATTTAAAATTAACAAGTAAGAGATCCCTCTAAGGAAGAAAACACGTATGATAAAAGTAATGTTGAATGGCATGGTGAAAACATACATTTTTATTTTCTATCATAAGAACTATGACAACTTAGCCTAGTAGCAGAAACGTTCCTTGGTGTTTTAAAACAGTT
Organism: Burhinus oedicnemus; assembly: GCA_008921705.1. Taxonomy (NCBI): domain Eukaryota; kingdom Metazoa; phylum Chordata; class Aves; order Charadriiformes; family Burhinidae; genus Burhinus; species Burhinus oedicnemus. The sequence goes on along the minus strand of VFFE01007178.1, from coordinate 1,988,397 downwards.
TATCTGACTGACAGTGGCAACTCCCTAAGTTAATGTACATCCTACCACTCTTCCTCTCTTAAATGCTGGACAATCCTAAACCATTTCCTGATACCAAAAGCTGCTCACATTACACAATTATGAAATAACTTACGACTATTTTAAAAATAATTCAGAACCACCTTCAGAACTTTTAAAGAGGTAGTAAAACCATCCAAGTAAAAATGATTTAAACTCTTGGCAGGCAGAATTAAAGGCACAGTTAAGGACAGTCCACTTCCTGGCATTTTGCTACCTGGAAAATCCAGGAGCGCATTTCCTCTAAGACCTATTGGTTAATCTAGAATCTCAAACTACTTAAACAAATGTATTTTAACCTGAAGTGATGTAAAGGGTTCTAACATTTCTCACTCAGCTACATTACTTCCATTATTATAACTGCTCTAATACACGGTTTAACTCTCTTTTTCTGTGTTTGCTACATTGAAAGTATTTACCACATACTTCACAGAGAAAGTCTTTCCACACACCTACTTTTAAAATACTTTAGCTTTTAGCGTAATGCAAGCCTGACAAAGCAAAACCAACTGGTTTAAAAAAAGACACTAAAGAGTTCTTTGCTATGCACAGCGCTATGATGGCTATTTCTGATAAATAATAATGTCACAGACCTACACCAAAGATCATTCAAACATGACTGATGTTTTTGCAGAAGTCTCCAAACAGCAGATGAAACCACATCTGGTCTGGTTTTCTATTTGGACGCTGCTGTCCAAATGCAGATTCCTGACCTGTTCTGGCAGGATTTCAGCCCATCAGACCTCACATGCACACACACCCACGCACCCTCCCCCCTCTCCCCCCCCCATCTTGCCTTGCAAACTCAACAAGGCTCATATGCCACAGAAAGGTTGAGTTACAGAAGAGTAAAGAGAACCTCTGACACAGAACTAAAATGACGACAACAGTTTAAGAGACTGGAGATTTCCAGAACAAGTACTACTGTGTGCCCTTCTGCTACCACAAAAATAGATGGGGGGTGGGCAGGAAAGCACAATTTAGAGATGATCCTGTTAGGCAAGGAGGATCAGTTGGCCTGCAGATCATGACAGCCTTTCAGGCATTGGTCTCCACATACACAGATTTTTCCACAATACACGGATTTCAAAAGTACATCACCCTTCACCGCATACTAATTTTCAAGAGACTTGGTTACATTGTAATTGGATGGTGATAAGGAGGTGTGACGTTAGCTTGTGGCAGACCTGGTCTCGAGTGCATCATTTACCAGAGTACACCATCTCTCGTGCCTAGTCAAGTGAGATTACACCATCGTTTGTTAAGCGCGTACCGAGATAACCAATCTCACAACACACTGTGTTCTGGCAACGAGATTCTTAGACAGCAAGCTTCGTGCAGCCACACGTGTGTCCAGGAACAAAGACCTCCTGATGGTAAGGCTGGAAATTAGCCCCTTACGATACAGACACTTCACAAGAGAGAACAGCGGACGCCGTACAAAGGCTCGCCCCACAGCACACTGATGTTTCCCCACCATCAGCTAGACCTTAGCAAGCAACTCTGAAGTCAGCACATGACAGCCATGAAGGCCAAGATCCAATTACACCCTCAAGCCTCGGGCCGTGTAAGGTAGTTTCCCTGGCCCAGCCTTGTACATCCATTAAGTGGTCCTTATACTCCGCTACAGCTTCCCTAGATCCTCAGAAACCAAGGGCTGGGGGTTTACCCAGCTCCACCACCCACGAGGAGCGGAGGGGCTCAGCTTTGTACCAGCACAAGGCCACCGGCCCACCAAGCCCAGCTCCCCGTCCCCAGCGCGGGACCCCCAAACCCACGCTGCCTGCGCCTCTTAAGGGCAGCGCCGACACCCCGAAGCAGCAGCCGGAGCACACGCCCCGGCGACAGGCACCGGCGCCCGCAGAGCATCGCGCCGCTGAAGCCCAGCAAACCCACCAGAAGCGCCCCCCCGCCCTTAAGCCGGCTGCCGTTCCACAGCCTCAAGCCAGCAGGGAGAAGACATGATGTTAGCGGCAGCGGCGGGCCGCGCCGTGCGGGCGCGGAGCCGGCGGAAGGCGCAGCCGCACCAGTCCCGGCTCGCCGGCGTGCGCGGAGCCCCGGGACGGTCACCGCCGCCGGCTGCCCCCGCTCTGGCAGCTGAGAGGGCGGGGAGGACGCCCGGGCGGGTTGCTCCCGGACGTCCCTTGACCTTATCCCCGCTTGGAAGAAGGCGCCCGCCCGCCCGCCGGGTAGCCCTGCCGTCACGCCACCTGCCCGGCTCCCCTCGCCGCCCCGCAGAGGCAAACGGCGGCGGGGCGGGGGGCGGCGGAGGGCCCCTCCGCGCCCGCTCACCTGCAGGGGGAAGGTGGCCGCCTTGTTGCCCACGTAGCCGCGGACGACGTGGCTCTGGATGGAGAGCACCCGGCACTCGCGCTCCGGCTCCATGACCGCGACGCGCCGCCCGCGCCGGGCCGAGGTGGCGGCGCCGGGAGCAGGAGCGGGGGGCGGAGCGCGGCGGGCGTCACGCGCTCGCCCTCCCCTCACCGTCACTCCCTCCCTCACTCCCTCCCTCACACGCGCCCCGCCCCCCGGGGGGGCCAGGCGCGCGCGGGCACGCCGCCGCCGCGCCGAGGCCGTCAAGGCGGTGGGGGCGGGCGCTTGGTGGCCGCCTCCGCTCTCAGTGCCACGGGGACGGCGGCAGCCGGCGGGGCGCGGCGCCCACCGGTGGCACGTAACGGC
>VFFE01007178.1:1945796-1985641 GCA_008921705.1 Burhinus oedicnemus | reverse complement strand
GCCCCCCCCCCCGGTGCTCTCACTGCAGGTCCCGCCGCGGCTTCCGCGCCCACCCCCCGGCCCGTTCCGCGCGCCGTCACGCGGCTCAACGGCCGCCCGCGGCGGGCGCCGTTGCCGCCACAGGCGCCATCCCGCAGGGAGACGCGGGCCCAGCGCCTGCACGGCTGAACCCTCCTGCCCCCGCGCCGCCGCCTCAGCTCCCTCCGGCGAGCAGGGCGCCGCGTCCCCTCGCCCACCCTTCGCGGCGGGAAGGCTGTGTGTCGTGTGTCACGCGTGTCCGTTCCCCCTCCCCCGGTAGTGGTGCGCCCGCCCGGCCCGGCGCTGAGGCGCTCGCTGACACCCCCAGAGGCGCTGCCCCAGTGCCGCCCACCCCTCCCCAGCACAGGGGCCCCCGGTACCGGTGGGTACCGCAGCCACCTTGTACGTGCTGGTGCTCCCACGGGCCAGGCCCCACGCCCCCTTCAAACGCTACGTAGCCACAGCCCACGTACATGGACCCCCCTTGGCCCCGCTCCCCGATGTCACACCGGCTGGCGCCGTCGCCTCTTTCCTGCCCTCTGGACAACAGCATGGCACCTGACACCTCAAAGCACGCTTCCAGCGCCCATCGGTATGTCCAAACGTTGGCCAGTACACGCAGCATCGGCCACCCGACCCTCCCATGCCACCCATCCTGTGTGATAACTGCCATTTGCTGTCCGCGCTCCCCTGCGCCAGGGTGCTACCCAGACCTGCCCTGCCATGTACTGGAAAGCCAAGAGCACCGGGCACATCCCGACAGTGCTACAGCTTCCCCTCCTCAAGCATCCGGAAAGCCCTGCGGAGCCACAGATGCCACAGGCAGCCCCATGCAACGTCCTGCGGTGGCACGCTGGGCTGAGCTGCGGGCACCCTGACAGAGCACCACCCTCGCAGTCAGGTGTTGAATTGCCATTGTATGTTATTGACACAAAAAAAAAAACCTTCAGAGGGCTGCCAAACAATAAAAGATGTGTTCGCTGGCAAGTGCTACAATACATCAAGATTCCACTGAGATAGGACTTCATAACATGTTGGGAATTTCATCTTCCTCCGTCCATTTGTCATTATTGACCATCACAGGTTCAGTCAAAGATCCCTTCACAACAAGAAATCATGCCCGATGCCTCTTGTTCTTCTTAGTGGATAGCTTTAAATTGACTCTTGAAATAGAGTGATTATTTCTCAGCAACATGAAAGCATATTTTCCTCATCATAAGTAAACTGTTGGAAAATGAGGGAACACACTGTTCTGTTTCCTGTCATCACTCCAGTCGCAAAACTTAGGGCTTGTTCTAGGCTGGCCTTACTACTAACAGTTTCTCCATCACCTATAAATGTAGCTATTTTTTTGAATTGTAGAAATCAATGCATCTCCTTGGAGTATAGACAGGGTCAGAACAATGAATGATCTGCACCATGTATGGCCCAGATCCAGCAGTCTGGGAAAATGTTACAAAACGGCATTTAACATGAGGAGGTTATCTCAAGGGGACACAGGTCTGGATGGCAGGGTAAGCCAGAAGAATTAGACAAGAGGCATATATTGGGATGTGATCTTCCTCAGTTTCTGGTCACCTGTCTCCATTCTCCACCTGCAGGCTCCTTGCCTGCTTTTCTCCACCGAGACACTTGCCACATCCCTCAACCTGCAGGGTCCCAGGTCCTAATTTTCCTCTTTTCACCATCTTAGTATTCTTAGAGCCAAAGCTGCTTGCCAGGTCTGTTACCTGTTTCATATTCCTTGCATCTCTAACTTCTTGTGCCAGTCTTCCCTCTTACTTTTCCTCTGACAAGCTATTCTGTTTCCCCCTCCAATAACTCCACCATCTATCCCCAGCAACTCCACCACCTGTTCTTTCTTTCTTTCTTTCCATATTTCTCAAGTCTATGTTCTTGACTATCTAGTCTCGGTTTCCAGTGATCACTCTTAACATAGTGTCATTTTGTCTCACCTTCCTCTTGGGCTTCGAACTCCTTGACCCATTCCCACTTCCACTCTTCCCACCAAGACACCCCTTGCTCTGGTCCAAATCAGGCAACCTGATGGAGGTCGACGTTTTCTGAACTCATGAGGGAGGAAAAGACGAGGCTCCCTGCTTCCATTTGCAGTGCTGACACCAGACAGGATACAGTCCAGACTGGCAGCTGCAGGTCAAATCTAAAGATGACAAAACTTCAAAGAATTTAAAGCACTAACAAATCTTAATTACTTTTTTTTTTTTCCCCCACCCTCACAAAGGCTAACAGAACCGGGTTACATTTGGGGCTGCTTTTCCTAAGTTGAGCAACACGCACATTCTTGACATGAAATCATTGTTTTCCCCCAAATAAGAAATCCAGGGTTCCAGAGCTTAAGATGTCAGCATCTTTTAAAAGAAAGGTTGCAAAAAATGTGGGGGAGATATCCTGTATCTTCTGCAAGACCCGTTTCCAGACCAGACTCAATTGTTCTAGCTTGTATTCTTTCCCTCTATCCTCTCTCCTTCTCTTACCCCAAAATGAGTGTAATACACAAAATGTCTATGAAAACACTCAAGGGCCGGCAAATTTATAAACAACTAAAAATAAGGTCTCACATGGAAAAGTCTAGGCAACCATAGAGAAGTTTCCAGCCCTGTTCGTGTCTGACACTAGTCAGAATAAAGGAGTACAGAATGCACACACTACAAAGAAAAACGTACGCACGCAGTAAGCTGTATGGCACATCCATGTGCCGCTCCCGTGATGCACATCCAAAGGGCAGAGCCTGTTCTGTAATACATGCCTGTACGAGGGACACACTGCAAGCAGCTAACATGAAGCCTACTTACAGCTTCTTCATTCAGCCTGAAGTCCAACCACTGTTTTTCATTTAATAGCAATTGCTGCCTGTGTCCTGTGCTTTTCAAGGGAGTGGCTACTACATATTATTTGGAACAGAAGGCATCTGTGCCTCCATTTTGCTGCTCTTAAAGCCTCATCAAACATGATGCAACAAATGCTGAAGTGCTATTATCCTGCGCTTTTCCATATCTCATGATATGCTGAAGGATAAAGTTTCTTTGGCTTTCCTTTAGCTTGGAGGGCAGTTGTTGGAATACAGATGTTGTCCTGTTTCCCTGCATTTCCTCGCTTCTCCAGCAAATAGGCCTTAATGCTCCACTTTGACCTTGTAAGCATATGATGCATGTGCACTGGCATATGTTCCTTTTGGGGATGACGACTCGGGAAGATCTATCTTGTGGGTTCCACAGCATTGTCAGGTGAGGCTGGGCCTCAATTAAGACAGTTGTGCAATGACATTAATGGTTTGTCTCTGTAGTGCCTACACCAACTGTATCTTTCCCTTCCTGATAATAATATACTGTCCAAAGAAGATACCAGGAAGTGTTCTGGAAGTCTCACATTGCAGAGCACAGCTGATACCAGACTGCTCGTACACCTGAACGAGAAAACTACAGCACGGGTAGCAATCATCGAATCATTTAGGTTGGAAAAGACCTTTAAGATCATCAAGTCCAGCTGTTAACCCAACACTGCCAAGTCCGTCACTAAAACACATTCCTAAGCACAACAACTACACATCCTTTAAATACCTCTAGGGATGGTGACTCCACCACCTCCCTGTTCCAATGCTTGATAAGCCTTTTGGTGAAGAAATTTTTCCTAATATCCAATCTAAACCTCCCCTGGCGCAACTTGAGGCCATTCCCTCTTGCCCTATCACTTGTTACTTGGAAGAAGAGACCGCCACCCACCTCACTATAACCTCCTTTCAGGTAGTTGTAGAGAGCGATAAGATCTTCAAGAGCAGTAATGCTGAGGCCCTTTGTAGGACGGTAGGGAGGGTGCAAATGCAGAGCTCTGGCTTCTTCTGCAGCTGCTGGCAGTGAAAGAGCATTTGGTGCAGGGGAACACATGCTGTTTCTCCAACTAAGTGGAGAAACCCATTCTATGCAGAATTGCTACTTTCTTCCTAGTATTCTGAAAAGTCCAACAAAGGTAGGTACTCCTAGCAATCTCTATGCTTACCCCAGAGGAACATCTGACACCTCCCTTTATACTCTAAGCTGTAAAATTGGAAGTCTTTTTCATGGATTGAGGAGTAGAACCTGCATACACAACCAAAAGTAAGCAAGGGGGTGACTTAACAGTATCAAGCCCCAACATTTTTCAAAATATGGAGGAATCTATATGTCTATACAGTAAAGAAGTTGCCACAAGCAAAACAAACACCAGAAAACAATTCTCCTTCCCTTCCAGAAAGCAGCTCATCTAAATGTGAGCACCCAGTTTCCGAGCAGTGTTTTTTTACAGACTTTGCCCTATTTATTCTTCAAGAAGTCAGGCCCCTTCCTCATAAGAAAGAGTGCACGTCTCAAAAAAACTGAAGCTGGACTTCAACTCCATAGTCATCATGCGTTCTGCTATGTGATCCTTCTCAAGCCTGTTCGCTTTGAAAAAAATTGATTCCCAGGTACTCCTCCAAATCTGGGGGTCATGAGGACTATTGAAAGAGCAAATAACCATTCAGTGTGTGACAAAGGGCGTCATTAAGAAAAAAGCAGACCAGGTTAGATCAAATGTAGGCAATAGAGAAGCTGTCCTAGGATACCTACTACAGCTGCTTCTGTGGTACTACTGCGATGATACCTTCTCAAGCTCCTGACCTTGTCACTGCATGGTGCATGCAGTTTTATGGTTTATTTTTTAAGGTAACCGGACCTCTCAAACCAGTTCTCTTTGGTCAGAGCAGAATATTTTCTGAAAATCGTGAATTTTGAGTAGAAGATTATCATAATTTGGTCAAGAGGAAGGATAGTCAGAAAGACCACAGTTTATTAACAACCGGCAATGTTTCTTCCACAAATGTTCCTTGTTCCTCCTATGGCCTCTCTTTCTACAACTCCCCTAAATCCTTCTCACATCTCCCCCAGTTGTCTGCTCAGTCTGTCAGTGCACCAAAAAGCTATATGCCCTGTGGCAGACCTGAGGCCATAATACACAGTGACAGTCGGCCAGCCAGCAATCCAGGAAGATACACATCTCTACCTACTTTCTTTGCTCCTGGGCAGACAGGACAAACATCTTTATGGGCCATTCGTTGCACAGGCTGTTGCCTTCCTAGGTCTGTGTTGTTACCCTTTGGAATTCCAGCTCACTATGCATGAAGAAATCATGAGATGACAGTGAATAACAAGCTTAACATGGGTCAACAATGTCACAATACTGCAATAAAGGTAAAAACCTTCTGGACTGCATAAACAACAGTATAGTCGGCAAGACGCGCAGTAATCCTTGCAGCATATTCAGTGCAGGCAGAGTCTCTGGTGGAGTACTGCCAAGTGTTTGGAACAACATTTCATGAAAGAATGTGAAATGCCATAAGAAGCACCCAAGGCACACAACCTAGGAGGAAATGGTTTCTTTAGCTTCATGAAAGCTCGATTCTAGTAACAGTCTACAAATACATATAACACAGTTCTGTGAAGGAGCAGAAGGGAACAAACTAATGTCCATAATGGAGGGCTTACCTCCATTACGCAAAGGATTATGAAAAGCACAGGAAGAGATTGTTTTGGAAGACTGATCAGTTTCTGTCTTCAGTTTGCTTGCTTTTCATAACTAGTGGAAGAAATACTTTTATAAATATTGATAGCTATATTTAAGTTTGTCTGGGAACAGGGGACAGACTGCAGTAACTACCGAGGTCTCCTGAAGTCCAGATTTTCTACGTGAGCACAACAGAAAAGATACGGGGCTGACAAGAATATGATACACTCAGCTCAATAAAAGATGCATAGAGAGAGAATCTTAAAGCAGATTTTCTAAATTGCATATGGATTTTCTAAATCATCATAGGCATCAACAGAAAAAGTTCAAGGTTATGTAAAAGTTGCATCAATAGCCTTTCCTTTTCTCAACAAGTCTTCAAGACAGCAGAAATGGACCAGTAGAGAGTAATAATTGTACACTCCCCAGTCAGAAGACCATCTGTATTTAAGATACTGATTTTTGCTGGTCAGCTGAATGTTTGCTAAAACAGATTGTAAAGTACCAATTCATGATTGTAATAGTAATAATAAAGTATGAGTAGCATTTGAGGAAGGAGGGGAGTGTTATTCTTGTTTCAGACCAAATTTTCACTTGTCCTGTACTAAAATGATTAACTTTGTCAGGAATTGTCAATAATGGCAGAGAAGGAGCCATTTTCTCAGCAAAAGAAAGCAGGTTATTGAAAACTGATCTTGCCATCAAAGCTGTTGTGCATGGGGGAATTAGAAAGGCCATTCTAAACCCTTTGACAGGCAGGTGCGGCTGCTGTCTCTAGTACAAAAAGAGCACCCAACAGTGCTGTTTCTCCAAAACCTGGCATGAAATAGAATTGCAAACTAGCAAGTTTGACATGCTCTCAGCTTTGGTGAGAAAACAGCCTGCAGAAAAATTCTTGGACTTAAATCCCTATTGACTCCACTACTGATTACAAGGCAGAGAACGGTGCTCATAGATGCCCCAACTTCTTTAAACAGAATTGAAAGAAACAGTCCTCATAGCAGTCCTCATAATGAACGTGGGATGTGCAATTCTGTACTCCAGATCCGATCATGCAAACTGCTGGGTGCTCCCTTCTCTTACGGCCTTTGAAACTTGCAGAACAAGGGCCTTTACAATCTTTCCCACACCCCAGAGTAGCCTGGCGTTGTAGCCATTTAGAAAAAAAGAAGTCATTTAATATATTAAGAGATGGCATGATCAGAAGAGTAACACTGGGCTATCCATTCTCTTACACTTCTGACTCAAACCTGTTCTCTATCACCGACTTGCCAAAGCTCCATATATTCTGAGCATTTTTGCAAAATGGGGCCTCAGGGAGGAGGTCATGCAACGTATCAACCTCCAAATGTCAGTCCCAGTCTTGCGATCCTCATGTCAATTGTTTTATTGAAGTAAATGGAACTGCTCCTATGAAAAACACACAAGGGGCCGGGCGTCAAGCTGACAGACAGGCCAGCGCTAACAAAGTTCTTTTTAAAATGCTGTATCATGGTCACACATTGTCACAGTTGAACAGCACTGTATAGCATGGCATTCTTGATCCCCATCTCCTTCAGTAACCTAAAAATACTCCTCTTTTTAAAACAATGCAAGACCCCTCTGCTGTGAAATTCTAAGCAGAAGCACCCCTTATATTAGTACAATTCCCAGTAACTGTACACAAATATTTTGGTTGGTGCTGATGTCTGCACATCTTGGTTCCAGTGTCCATTCAACAAAATGGTTGAAGTCAATGAAAAGGAAGCAGAAGGCCTCCTTTGGTTGTCTAAAGGAGTTACAGTGCCCTAGGATCAGCTTGCAGTTTTGTCCTGAACACTTACCTTACGCCCTCAGGATCCAGTCTGATTGCGCTTAGTATCTACTACCTAATATTGGGGAAAAGTAACTCATTATTATCAGGAGTTCAGTCCCAGTTACCCCATTTTTTTCCTTGCATAACCATTCACCAGCATTAGAGAGGCAGCAGAGTAAATACACGTACCTCTTTGCCAACCAATGTGTTTCTAGCAGCAGACCAAAACCCTGCTCTGGCGAGCGAAGGGGTAGGAGATGCAAGCAGTTACGGTGCAATACAGCACAACGTGGCATGTGGTCATGATAACTGCTTTAGAGAAACGCATACAAATGTTTTCATTTTGTTTTTGCTTCATTGTTAAGGCACTTGGGGGGAAAGAGGGAAGAAATTGGTGTTATTTAATTGCTTTTAATATTTTGATTTTGCAGACACTTCTGCACCTAGTTTTTAATATTTAACCTTGAAAACCGATGTAGATTTTGGATCCGAAATGCCACACTGTGTATATTTGTTTTATAAGACGTGGTAACAGCTGGAAAAGAACGAGGCCTTTCCCGGCAGTGGGAATAAACCTCTCAGTCATGAACTGCATCTCTCAGCAGTTTGTCCTCTGCGTGTCTTGCATCAGATGCTGTCGTCTTGCAGTCATGAGTCACTTGCTCCAGCTCCCACTGCTCGGGGATATCGGCTTGGCAAAGCTACGTTGCTACACAGCTTATTCCCTGGGGAAATGTGCACACAAAGCAGTGGGAAGTTAGGCCACTGCTGTGCTCAAAACAGAACGGATTTGCATTTGAGTTCAAGCTGCAGGGAGTACATGCTAAGTTGACTAATACCACATCTATTTCTAGTCCTGTTACCTGGGTAATGGTAATTTCATTTTGTTCTTTTCCTCAAGTGGTTAGAAAAAGATTTTCTACTTCAAATTAACCTTTAAAAATCTGAATGAAATTCAGTAAGTCCACAAACAAACTCTGTATTTCCATTTAGCGTCATTTCACTAATTAGCAAAAATATAATAATAGAGGACAGATTTCAGGAGTCTGAGAGATGTTCTGTTCCAGGCTGGAAATTCCTTTCTAATTTGCTCTTGATTTTGCCTGTGCTGTTAGGGGACAATTCTCTGCACTATTGTAGCTTTGACCGTTGTGAATAGCAGCAACAGCTAACCCAGGCAGTTCTGAAGGTCTCCTGGTTTTTCTTCTTAGTACAAAAATATAATGGTAGGGCAAAATTAGCAGACATTCGTGGGACCAGGATTTCATACCAAACTTTCAAACTTTCATCAGGGGTTTCAGAATGAACCTCAGTTTGCTAGATTTAGCATTTACTAGTAAAGTACATTGTTGGTTTAGCACCCACAGGTATCTAAAAAAGAAAAACAAAGAGACGCCTAAGCCCCTTACACGCTCCTCCAGAACTGCAATTCACACAAATAGCCAAAGTTACAAAAATTAACAGGAAATTAATCATTAGCTTCCATGCTTGGAACATGAATAATGAACAACTCTTTTTCTGGAACCCAGTTTAAGATCCTCTCAGCGAACAGCAGCAATTCAAAGGCAGCCCCCCAAAACTCTATCAAAAGTAAAAGGGATAAAATGAGAGCCTAAGACTATAGACCACTGGCATAACCTGAGTAGCGCAATTATATGCAAGCCATAGAATCTGGACTTGGGCTTCTGGAAAGGGAGGGCCAGAAAACAACATTGTTTTGGACTCATTTCAGTCTCTCACCTAAGCAAAAGCAAGATGCTTCATACAAGTTTATTTCTTATGAGGACCTTTTATCTTCCCAGATTTGGTATCCTGGGATTGAAGGAGAGAAAACTTTTTGCATAAATTACCAAAACCACAACGTGAAAAATATGCAGCAAGATACCGGTAGGTTTGATAGCAAAGATTTTTCTCCAGGACAACTAATAACCTCTATACTTAAATAAGCTAAACTGATAACAGAAAAGATACGAAGATTGCATGAGACAAATGGGCAAAAGCTAAAAGTTGCCATCGGACCCTGGCAGATACATAAGCTGCCTATCATTATGAGCAGCAATGGTAGGCTCCTTGGCCAGTTAACATCGTTGTCCACAGCTGGTTAGAAATAATCAGCAAAAACGTCTGTATCACGTGCAAGCCCTAAACGTGCCAATGGTCAACAGCAAATTCCTGTGCCTGGCATTACAATGCAATATGATACTTCCTATTCTTGGCAAACAACCGTGCTGGAGTTCAGGCCCTCAGAGGCCAATTTTGCAGCCTGCAAACATCAAACAGCAATTTCTTCCCCTCTTGCTCTAAAGGGCTCCTGAGTGGATTTCTAAGGAAGAAACAGTGGGCACTCACTCCTCTCTGTCAGTCTACTTGAAGGCAGTGCAGATCTCGTGAATGATTCTCGTTCTTCCTTTCAAAGGGATTAATGACGGGGAAAGATTTGAGGGCTTTCCTTTCAGAAACAAAATTACTCCGTGGCGATACTCTGCAGAGACAAGCACACATTACTGGATTATACAAGTGTTTACAGTTTCAGCCTTCATTTTATGGCAGATGTCTCCCAGATGTTTACCATGGTAGCAAAGCCTGTGAAAATGTGGCTTGAGACTGGAATGAGATCTGCTTCCTAAAAAATTAAGAGTGTGGAATTCACTTCCCTGGAGAGCCTAGCTCTTAGCACTTCCACTTTTTTTACAAATCTGTATCAAAGAGGTAGGACTTAATCAGGGATTCTCTCCACATACCCACTAGTTTGAAAAGAGCAAAATTTCTTCACTGAGTGCTGTTTTAGTATTGTGTCCTCCTCTGAGCAGTATCACAGAGAATTAAGCCTTGATTAAACGAAAGCTTTCAATGGCGGAAAAATCCTAAGAAATCATGCACCCAGAAATCTTACTGGACTCCGGAAAGAAGACTGGCTTTTCTGTTATTAATAATGTCTTGAACTCCAGTTTCAGTCTTTTTCCCTTCTGTTTTAATTCTTTGTCTTTGTGACCTTGTATATGCATATTTTTGTGCTGAGTATTACATTCATCATCATGTTAGCTCTCTTAGTCTTCAGGGAAGGTGGACCATAGAAACAGAAGCTTTTCAGCAACAAACACTGCAGGAATGCAAACACGAGACAGTTTCCAAGACTGCAGAACTTGTACCCACAGTGAGCAGAATTCAAACCTCGCAGGGCTTTACTTTGATTATGCAAGACAAACATCTGAAAGAGAAATGTAAATAAGGAACAGTTTAGCCTAGGAACTGTGTAATTGCACTGGGTTACATGTTCAATGTGGAGCATTGTAAAATCCTTGTGCTGAAGCCACTGGAGATTTTTTTTTAAAAAAAACAACTCTGAAATTGCTAGTATCTGCTGGCGTTGAATCCAAAACGTTATGATATTTCAAAAGAATGGCGTACAAATCCTAAAGGAATGACGTTACTAAAAAATGCTGTTTAACATCGCAAAAGGAGTCAACACACAACTGATTGTAGCCTATCCCTTAAAGCTGTTCTCCAAGAAGAAATGTTCAAAAGACTTCTTACATAGGAAAGAATCTCCCAAATGCCTCCTTTAACATTTCTGGTTTTTTTTTTTTGGTGTAGAGCCAGTATCAGAAAGACAGTATGGAGGTGCTAAAGCCTGAAGCCTACCTCTCAGAAGTAAGGAACATAAGCAGCTCTACAGAACACAGCCCAATCTTTTTTGAAAGTCAATTTCTGTAAAATAATTCATCTTCCACCATGAAATTAATGCAACCAGGGTTCTAAAAACAGGTTTTGGAGGTTTCTTCAAGCCCCTTTAAAAAGGCTTCCTGAAGAACCAAAGATTTTTCCTCTTCTGTGTCTAATAAGAAGACATGCCATTAAAGCGGCTCTATTAAGGAAACAACTGTGCAAAACGGTGTTAAAAGTATTTTGACCACCTCTTGGATTTTATTTAGAGTAATTAACTGTATTATTTGCAACATGTTGCAATGTTTTTCTTCCTCAAACTGGTTTGTGCTTCTACACATACAAAATGCTTGCTTGGGTCCTACAACAGAGAATACTCTCTCTCGCCCCGCTCAGGGATAAAAGGAAAAAAAATTCTTTCAACTCCCGAGTTAGAATTTGTATAATCTGGGATGCTACCACTACAGATGCCTGACTGCAGCACACTGGTCAAATACGCTGAAGTTATTTTAGAGATAAGAGAATGATCATGTTAATAATCGTATCTGTCCAAAATATCATATAACAACTGTTGCAGTGTTATGTTCAAGTAACAAAATCTATTAGCTTGGTTTTTTTTTTTTTTTAAAAATAAGTTTTTCCCCAGGAAGGGTTGTTTGTATGGTTCAACTTCTAGTTCTGCAACAGACTATATTAATCTTGAAAAAGGCACTACGTTTCTCCTTGATTTGCATGGTGGGAATAAAATGTAAAATATGTTTGTGTTATCTTGCAGACTGTTGCGCAGACAGACATTTTCTGCCTTCTTGGAAACGCCAGCCAGTGTGGGTCACTGAAATGCCAATCCGGTCCAACCTGCTTGCATGGATCCCATGAGGAACCGTGAAGGGCACCCAATCTTACAGCGACCACTTGGAATGTGTTCAGGGCAGGCACCACAACTTCTGCTGTACAGCGCTCCACCAGAATGACCAAGACCCTACATGGCATGAAGGTGGCAAAAGGTACTGCAGTTAAGTCCTGTCTTGGCCCCATGGCTAAACTACATATGGGGATTTCCACCTAACACCATGTACAATAAAAACACATGCAGCACTTGATTTACTTTAATTTAGTATGCTATATCACTATGGTCTTCAACACTGTCAACACACGCTACAATCTAGAAACTTAGATGTGTGAATTATTTTAAATATGCAACAAGAATGTCACTTTTACAGGACTTTGTTCTGAAGGAAATCTGTTTTCATTTTACCTGAGGATATAGGTTTTAATTTTACTCGTGCCACTGCTGTGGATAGGTCACTTTCCTTTGTCTGAATAAAGTTTTTTGCATTTCTGAAAATTCTGTGCCTGTCAAGAGAACACGATTAATTTTTTTAATTGATCCTGCACAGTTGCAGGGCCTGCCAGTACCCGAGATGGAGATGCAGTACTCTGTGCAGGATTCCGGTATGTACGTAACTCCATATGGCGCCCCGCTGCTAACATATAAGCAAACAGCTTTCAGAGCGTCCATCTCTTACCTACTTTGGCATTTGCACAATTATACCTTTGAAGTACACATTTCACCACATTATCACTTCAATTACCAATTCGAATTGTCAAGGAATGACAGCATGTGATCTACTTGTTTTTCCTGAGTGATCTTTCAGCTGCTGGTACCTACTCCATGGCCCAATTAGAAAGGTCAGAATCTCAAGCTGTATGAACAGGTGTATCCTATCACAACCCTAGTCACTTCTGAGATGTGTCCGAGTCTTCATCAGGTTTTGCTATTTATACAATAAAAATAAAATAAAATAAAAAGAGGGAGAGCACGTGCATGCATGCAAGCACTTTATGCTTTCAAGTGGCCCCCCAGATGCTACCCTCCCATCTCCCACTCACCCAAATTTAGAGATTTTCCCAAAATACAATGTCCACAGAAAAAGATGGTTTATTGAGCTAGACTAAATGATGTAATGCTTAGACACTGTATTTGTATTAACAATGCTGTTGCAGAGGTACATAAAATGACAGATGGATTTTTATTTTCTGCCTGTAATTAAATCTAAGCACAGGAAATAAATGACAAAAAGGGCATTTGATGCTAAGTCACATGGTTTTGATAGGCCATAAAAGATCTTGTATACCAAATAATTTAAATATAATTTCAACTGTTTGCCTTGCTGAATTAATTTTGTGCTTTTGAGTTCTCTTGAAGCTATGAAGAATTATAAACTATTAGAGCTTGAGAAGTACAAAGTTGATCAGATTCATAACAAAAATGTAGAGACAATCATTACAAAATACTGTCCTTTAAAAGGTATGCCACATTAACTGACTGACTCAGGGCATGACTGGCAGCTGCAGAGCTGGAATAACACTATGAAAAAACCTGTGAAGCGATATCAAACAGGTCAGTTTTTCTTTTCCTATCGATACATCTCTCCTTACAGTACCATTGTGTCTGTGCAGTGGATATCCCAGATGTCACATTTATTTCTCCTTTTTTTGTCTTCAGCATTTATTGGAATTGTCACTATCCAAATATTTTGGGTAACGTATTCAATTTAACCCAACAATGCCGATTAAACTGCATTGACAGTGCTTGTCTTTTGTTTGTAAAGTCATCCTGAATTAAATTCCAGACACCACTGAAGACAATACATGACATGTGTATTTACAAAACATTCCACCAGTTTCATGGCACAGATGGATTATGCATAAATCCCAACAAGCAATCACACCACTCAAATTTTTGATAAAACAATGACTGCCATTTCTGCCCTCTCCATTTAGCACTCTGGGCTACAAAATACTTGGACAAGCAACAGGTTCAATGGATCCACAACCAACAGAAAAAGATCCAGACAACCATTTAAATACATTTCCATAATAGGTTATATGTATTAAAAACCAAACCTCAATGCATCCTGATCCTGGATTTTTCTGTGCACACCACATCCACCTACTGATCGGTTGCATCTATATCCTTGGAGGAATATGGCAGCTTCAACCTAATGCATTAACAACCATGCACATACAAATGCTTTTATGCATATTCCACAAGAGACTTCTCACCCACAGTACAAGATAAACAGTACAACATACTGAACAGCCTTTGTTAAATCCTAGTTAACATCGTCTTGTCAAAAAAATGCATTATGCTAATATACAATGAGATTTTTTTTAAAAAAATAATGGAACAATAATTGCTCAAACAGCAAGTATCAGATGTATTCTCCAGAGTTCTTTACTGATCAGTCAAACAAATACAAATTAAAACAGAACCAAATAAAATTCAGTCCTTTATCTTAAATGAGAAAAGACGAGCAAAATGACTTTCTGACAGTACCACAAACCATGGTCTGTCACAAACTCAGTGCAAGAACTGGCACGGATTAGAACTGAGCAACTGAGACCAACCAGCAACCTACGAGTACACAAGTATTTTGAAGAAATTCTAAATGAGTCACGAAAGAGCAGTTTCACTCCAGTTGCTTGCGGGGAACGATCTGGCAGAGGTCAGCATCAAAGGCTGGTAAAAAGTAGTACTGAAGTATGCAAATACATTTTGTCACAAAATTTAATTTTGCTGGCTGAAGTAGCCAAATGTTTACCAGTTATCATAAGACAAGGTAATGAAGCAAACCTACCCTCTCTCTTACAGGGTCACAGAAGTAACGGGTGGGAAGCTTCATGAATAGCTTTGCTTTGGCACCAGCTTGTGCTTTGAAGCTGAGCTCTAACATAGAGCTCTGCTGCAAAACCTTTGCCTTATTCACATAAGCAAAGCTTTCAAAGAAAGACTTAAAATCTTCCAACTGTATCAAAACCATTTTTACTTTCATTTGCTCTCCCCTTCCTCACAATTCCCCCTCAGAATACATTAATGGTCTCTCACAGAAATACACCACATTCTTTACCAAAGAAGCAAAGAAAAAACAAAACATGCACAGTAGTAATAAAATATCCAATAAAAACTTAACACAAGGAAATGCTGCAGAAAGAATTCTTCTGGTTGTACATCAAAACCAAAACCAAGCTGTCTGGGCTGTAAAGTTTTACCCTGTATTGAGAGGCACCAAAGCTTTTAGAGAGAGATATGTGTCCTAACCAAAGACGCAATACACCAATCAAGCTCTCTGAAGTACGATCAGAGGTTCATTCACTGAATGAGATCTGAGTTCTGGTAAAATATCGTGCCACCAGTTGCTAAAGTAGAAAATGAGGAGTCTTGTCAGACCTTCAGGAAAGACAGCAGTGGGGGTGGGGGGAAGACCTGCAAATATCAAAGATTTGTCCTGTGCAAGAGCATTATTTCAGTTACAGTAAATAAAAGAAGTAGCTTACAGTATGACAAGCGTAAGCCAGCTTTGGCACTTGTGTTACTGAAAATAACGTGGTGACTGTTCCCAACTCAGCAGGCAACCAGCTGTGAAGGTTTATTTGCAACAGTGACCACTTGAGCAGCTCCGCATTTCTTATCTCAGGGGAAGCTTGCTTACTACCTGTAAAGCTACCCAAGTCCAGCTGCTATTAAACAGAGACATGAGGTAATCATTATTTCCAGAAGAAGAATTAACAGGATGCCAAGGGTGACACATGAAAAAAGATGGGGTAAGATTCTAAAATACATGAACAACTAGGAGGTTTAAAATCGACATTGTCTTTTTCCATTTTTAGCCCTGTCCAATGAAAGACAGTTTAATAGCATGAAGTGCAAGTTTTCTTAAATTGGCTCAAAAAAACCCCAAAAATCACTGGAACAAACAAACCCCAAACATTCCTTAATTAAATGAACAAGTCTCTCAGGAATGACATGGGCAGAGACCATACTTTTTCTAGACCAAACCTGAGCAGAGATTGGATTTTGTTTCTTTTCTGTAAATATACAAAACAGGTATTTCAAGATACAGCTGAAGTGGTGTCAAAATAGCGATGACCCAGGTCACAATCAGAATTTTGTATATACAATTTGTATTAACTTAAAAAAATAATGAAGTTCAAAATACCTCCAGAGAACATTCTAGGTTAGCAAAATGTCCTGTACAAAAGTAGGCCACGTGTTGGTTTAAAAGAAGTCCATAGCAGTTGGTCTCTTCTTAGCTGATATAGTAAATGGTTTCTTCATTTGAGGCTCTCCTGCTGGAGTACCTGTGGATGACTTCAGCACCCCATGACGGGGTTTCTGTTCAGGATTGAAAGCCACGCGGGACGGTCCTTCTGGGCTCACTAATATACTTTTGTCAGTCTTCTTAAACTCTGTTGAAAAACAAGCAAACAAGTTAAAAGAAATACAAGTCCTGGAATAACTGGGCCCATCAATCAATTGTGGAATTGCCCAGCCCTGGAAGACTGCCTTAGATCTCTAAGTCCATCACTAAGGATCAGAAGCCTAGGACTGCAGAAAAAACGGAGAGATGGTGCAGTGCATCTCTTGGCAGAGTCCCTTTGAGAATGGGGTCTGTTGCACAGAGAGGCTGTGAACCATTCCCCACGGTTTCACACCAGAGACTCTGGGCTTCCTTCTCAGAAACAAGTGTTCCAGCTATCCCAAACAACACCACGCTTTAGTTTAAAAGATGATGATGGGTAAGAAGTGGGTCTACTCTAGCTGTTCAACAGCACTGCTCTAGAGACTGTTCATTATCCCTTCTGCTGGCAGGTAGGCATTTTTTTCTCTTTCTGCAGCTGTGTTATATTAACATAAAGATATATATATCTAAATCCACAATTCTCCATTTGAACTTGGCCTATAGCACACCTCAGAGTTAAAAAAAATAGCAAAATGAATACATGGAATAAACTTTTATGCTATGGAGCAAGACATTTATTTAACAGGGAAAACACTGTCTGCTCACAAGTGGGATCCAGAAGGGAACTGACATTTACCTACTCATTACCATTAATAAACCACAGGCAGCCAAGATGGAACTGAAACTTTGCTATTAAACAGCCTGAACTCATCAGCATATCAGCACCTTTGTCCTGGGAAACAGAAGTGAGCAATGAAGACTGTGAAGTGCATATGTTTCCCTGAGAGGTACCCTACAGAACAGACAGCTCAGAAAGGAGAGTCTATCGCTCTGCTGCACTGTTTTCTCTCCATAAGGTTCCTTCTGCAAGTCAGTAATGCAGCGCCCTGGAATCATACAAGTCCAGCTGTTGGGACAAATGTTCTAAACTTTACCATCTCCTCTGGACAGGAACTTGAGGATGGTTTATAAACTATATACAAATACTGAGACATGAAAGGATCAGAATCATCCTGTTTCAGAGAGGTGAAGAGTACAGGTGTGTATCAGTGTGTATAGCTTTCCCCTTCCTCGGCTACAAGAGAGACTGTGGAGACACACATATGTATTAAACTCACCAGCAGTCATGTTTTTATTCAAGCCAAACGTGACTTTTTTGGAGCTGGACGACTGCAGTTTGTTCAGCTATAAAGTAAAATAAAGACATGAAATAAAATAAGATTTCTGAGGCAATGCTATGAGTTCTTTACCCGCTTCCCATTGAAACCAACGCAAAGCAGCCTACTTCCTTCATTTGATTTAGAACTCCCCCAATCCTCTAGCAGTGACCCTTGCTAAGACAGCACTGTTTTTCTAGCCAAAAGCAAACACATTCCATTTGTAGAGAAATCACATACTCCCCCTTAACATCATTACATAATTCAACAACAAACAAGATACTTGTGTATTAAATACACTGGCCCCACTGCACTCCGGCTTCAAAGTGCAAAGAGGGCTTGAAAAGATATTATATGTTAAAAAGGTTTAGAAAAGGGGCAGTCTTTTGAAGCCCTGTACTGTTGCCAGCCTCCACAAATGGGAAGAAACGGAGGCTCAAAGTCCCTTAGGAATACCGAAAGTCAGTTTATGCTTTTGCTTTCTTGCGAAATGAGCAGGTTCAGAATGGTGTCCTTTCAACAAGAAGGTATTTTTGAAAGCAGGGGGGAAGAAGATATTTTAAAGATACCTACAACTCATTTGCTGAAACTCTGGAGCCATGCATGACTCTGTCTACAAGGAAATGCAACCGCATTTCCAGTTTTATCTGCCTGTGTTAGGAGACTAACGCAGAGTGGAAAAGACAGCATGGGAGAGGTCGCGCTCTTTGCTGGGGCAGGCAGCTTGGGAAGAGACCTGTTCCCAGACTTGGCTGCCATTGGTGAGATGACATTACCTGCATGGATGCCCTGGTGGAAGAGATGGTGCTTCTGGCTTTCCTGAAGAATATTGCCTTTGGTACAGTTGATTTTTCAAATTTTACAAAATCACTTCCTGGTTTTGCTTTCTTTTTCTTTAATGGTGATAGAGCAGTGCTGCTTTCCTGTAAAGGAGGGAAAGGAAAAAATGCTCTCAGTACAAAAACACTGTAGTTAACTATACCTATTGCTCAGAGCTTACCACACACAGCTTCTGTAAATATTGGCACAGCTAAGAGACAGCTAGTTGGTACTCACATAAGCTAATCATCATGGTTAACTCTCAGGAGTTAGTTTTGCAATTAGTATGACTGAAAACAGAAGTTTAAGTAGGCTCTGCACTGAACTAGGAAGGTCACTGCAAAGCAAAGAAGGAAGAACTTGTAATGCATTTGCCTGGCCTGTCAGAGTGCAAAGAAAGATGTTTTCTTCATGTACATGAGGCTGCCTTACAATCGACCCAGTTCTCCTGGTGCAGATTTTTTTTTTCCTTGCCCTTAAGCAAAATCTCTTCTGTGGTACCTCTGGATGCGTAAGATATGCAACTAATGAACAAACCCGACTTTAGACTAAGATGGCGACTTTGGAGAAAAAAAAGGTGGAGTATGACATCTGTCTATACTCTCAGAAATCCAGCTAGTGCGTATTTCTACTAGTTTGCTGCCTCAAATTTATACTGAGGATTGCCCTTTAAAGCAATCCTCTCCAGCACAAGGCAATTCTTAGGACCTGCACTGGCAGTGACGCTAATGAAGTGCACTGCTCCAGAGCTTTCCAACCTGTTGTCTATGGGCCCCAGATATCTGTGGGCTACTGGGGGAGGGAAGTTCAGTTATGCTTCACAGCAACCTACAGATGTGAAATTCCGAAAGCAGTTCGCAGCTGTGCTGTGGAAAATGTCCAGGGGATATGGCCTCTTTTGATTTGACAATCACTTCTGCTTTAAATACAGTAAAATAGTGGAAGTCTTTTAGCTTTCTGAATTCTGGAGACAACTGTGAAATAATGCTGAAGTTGTCTGATTTTTCCCCTTCTCCCCCTCCTCCTTCCTCTTGAAGGATTCTAATTCTTTGGAGGTGTGCGTTGTCTTTGAAATCAAGAATCAAAACACACCCCTCATGATTCCTGGGCACAAGACCAGTATTACATAACTAAACCCAGGAAATAAAACAACATGTTATTTCTCAAGCAATGAAAACAAAATTAGCAAAGCCTAATTTCCTCCAAATTTGTGCATTTTAGCTTTACCCTACCCTCTTCTTTCTTATGCCAATACTCTCATTCTCCTGACTGAAGTCCCAAATTTCTCTCCTTGTCTCCATGTTTGTGTCTGTCCCGCCCCCGCTCAACACACAGCTACCTGGATTGGGCAAGAAACAGCAAATGCTACGGTTTCTTTGGAATTACAGGTGGGAAGAGTGGCCTGCTAGCCTGTGCACTGACTGGCCAGCCAGCCAACTGACAAGTGCTGGGGTTGTGCTGCTGCCTTTCCCTCAGTGGCTACTCTAATTTGTGCCAACAACTAATTTCCCTGAAGCTTGCAGGAACTTCATCTTGAATCTACTGCACGTCTTTGAACCTGTTGGTCAGTCGCAGCATATTTTTACAAACAGAGATGGGGGCGGCATAATCATATTTTCTTAGAAACTAAGCTTTTGTAGAGAAAGAAAGATGAGGTATGCAACACAGAATATTTAGGCAACAGGAGAAAAAGCAGAAAATGAGCAGTTAAAAGAATTTCAGTGGCAGAAGAGGGAAGAACCCTTGCACTTAGCTGTGCTACCAAAAACATATAGTGCAAAATGCTTCTTGACTCTCAAATCACTGAGCAAAATCAATTCTATTCTACTTATTGCCAAGAAGAAAATGGGGGTGGGAGGTAGAGGCGGGGGGAAAATAGCTTGTTCCCAAACTGCAAGACATAAATCTTTGAAGACGACAACAATTAGACCTTCCTAGCAAAAAAACCACAGTATTGTCTTTATAAGAAACTGGACCATTCATCAATGTGATCATACAGCCATTGATGACATTGAAGGTCACAGCGTCATATTCTCTGTTCACCCATTCCCCAAATACTTTCCCCACACAGCACTAACAATTTGTTTAAGATTTAAGAGAAATGAGCTAGCAAAAGAAGCCACTATTGGAATTGCTGTGGGCAATTTCACAAGGAGCTTGTATTAATCTAAGCGTGTGCTGCTGCTGAAAAAGGGATGTTCCATCTTCCCATTCTCATCCTTTTGCCAAAATATGCCCTTTGTGAACATGCTGTAAGGTCACCTAGAGACCCAAAGCAAAAGAATAATTAACCCAGGGACCAAAAAGAAAGAAAAAAAGAAGAAAAACAGACAACTCCATACTCTAACAACCTAAGTTTCAGATAGATGAGTTCTTTCAGCTGAGTAGCTGGCAAGGCTTTAGTGTCGTTCCACAGAAGGGTGTAAGACCATGGTGGTGGGTGTGGATTTCTGGGGAATTGAGTTCTTTTTGGTGACAATGCATGATGACATCAGCATGCAGCTTGCCCATGAAGCCCCACAATCAGAAAGCTAAAGCCAAAGGTGAAAATGAACCTGGCAGTTCATGAAGGAGGCAGAGAAAAGAATGAGATATACGTACCCCCTTCCTGCTTTTCTTGCACGCAGTCTCCAGAACTCCGTTGGCTTCAACAGAGTTTAGCACCTCTTTTACTTTTCTCTTCTTTTTCAAGGTTGCTGCTTTCTGGCTAGAGACTTTCATCCCTTCCAAACCAACTAGCTTTGTCTTTGTCTTCAATTTGACCTGTCTGGGGGGTGCAGATTCAGAGCCTGCATCTCCTGACAGGGTTCCCTTGTTGGATTTCACGTCAGTTTGCTGCAAAAGGGTATTCCCATTCACCAAGACAGCCCCTGTTTTCTCTTTCTTTTTCACAACCTTAGGAGTTAACGGTGTGACTGATGGGCTAACATCCTTTGCCTCACTGGTATTAGCTGGTCCATTCCGACATGCTGGTTTTACAGGAATATTTTGTGCTTTTGGATTCATTTTCTTCAGCTGACTCTTTTTACTCTGTTCTGTGTCTGTCAGACTGTTCTGCACAGAGATATTGCGATTTTCTCTGGTATCAGTTGTTACGTTTGTGGTCTCATTTGCCTCATTTACTAGCAATTTCTTTTTCTTCCTTTCCTTGTTATTTTCTGGCACCTTTCCCTGGCTAAAAACATTAGATCCAGATGTTTCAGCTGTTCCCTCCTCACAATTTCCATCCGCTGCTCCAGAATCAGCAGTTGGGCTGTCCCTCTTCCTTTTTTTCCTCTTCTTCTGGGAAACCGATGCCTCCTTCACACTTGACATCTCTTGTTCATCCTCTAAATCCACCCCAAAAAGAATGCCATATAACACAGATGTGAAACACAACTTACTTACAACAACTGAATTCTATTCTATTTCTTTTCCTTTTTTTTTCTTTTCTTTTAAAATAGGTGTACCATTTTCCTGCTATCAGCCAGCACAACAATTTTAATATTACAGCTAGTCAGGACATTGCATTCCTCTGATGCCTGGCCTAATCAATATTTTGCTGATCTTGCCTTGTCACAGCTAACATCTAAGCCATTCCCTGTGGCAACCCGGTTTTGTATAGCAATATTACTAGAAAAAGTTGTTATTACCCACCTATTAAGCCCATCAGAAAGGCAACTCAGGGGTTCAGTTGTCAGGTGAGATATTTTTGGGTCTGACTGGGCTTGTGCCATGTCAATATAAGCCATTATGCTAGAGATACTTGCACCTGGTTCTCAGTACCACTCTTCACCTTTGCAGAAACACCCTCAAATTCCTATATTCTAATAGTCATCCTGTTTTAAGAAGACTGATATGTTTCTGTTTTCCTACAGTAAATGGAACTGCTCAATGGAGCAATCAAACAACTGCTTCCAGTTCTGCTTTTGATTGAAATTTTTGAGGTAATGCTTGCCTCAAAATCAGTAACAAAATTCCCAACACTTTCAAAGAAGGAAGTCATATCTGACTAATCTGATAGCCTTCTACAATGGCATGACTCGATGGATAGATGAGGGGAGGGCAGTGGATGTTGTCTGCCTTGACTTCAGCAAGGCTTTTGACACCGTCTCCCACAGCATCCTCACAGGCAAGCTTAGGAAGTGTGGGTTGGATGAAGGGACGGTGGGGTGGATTGAAAGCTGGCTGGCAGATAGAGCTCAGAGGGTTGTGGTTAGTGGCACAGAGTCTAGTTGGAGGTCTGTGACAAGTGGTGTTCCCCAGGGGTCAGTACTGGGTCCAGTCCTGTTCAACATATTCATCAATGACCTGGACGAAGGGGTAGAGGGTACCATCAGCAAATTTGCTGAGGACACTAAACTGGGAGGGGTGGCTGACACACCACAAGGCTGTGCTGCCATTCAGCGTGACCTGGACAGGCTGGAGAGCTGGGCAGAGAGAAACCTCATGAAGTCCAACAAGGGCAAGTGTAACGTACTGCACCTGGGGAAAAATAACCCCATGCAGCAGTACAGGTTAGGGGCTGACCTGCTGGAAAGCAGCTTGGTGGAAAGGGACCTGGGAGTCCTGGTGGACAACAGGAGGACCATGAGCCAGCAATGTGCCCTTGTGGCCAAGAAGGCCAATGGCATCCTGGGGTGCATCAAGAGGTGTGTGGCAAGCAGGTTGAGGGAGGTTATCCTCCCCCTCTTCTCTGCCCTGGTGAGGCCGCACCTGGAGTACTGTGTCCAGTTCTGGGCTCCCCAGTTCAAGAAGGACAGGGAACTGCTGGAGAGGGTACAGCAGAGGGCTACAAAGATGATTAGGGAGATGGAACATCTTTCTTCTGAGGAAAGGCTGAGGGACTTGGGTCTTTTTAGTGTGGAGAAGAGAAGACTGACGGGAGATCTCATCAATGCCTATAAATACTTAAAGGGAGGGTGCCGAGAGGATGGCACCAGTGTTTTTACAGTGGTGCCCAGTGATAGGACAAGAGGCAATGGGCACAAACTTGAACGTAGGAAGTTCCATCTAAACATGAGGAGGAACTTCTTTACTTTGAGGGTGGCAGAGCACTGGAACAGGCTGCCCAGAGAGGTGGTGGAGTCTCCGACTCTGGAGACATTCAAAACCCGCCTGGATGCCATCCTGTGCAACCTGCTCTAGGTGACCCTGCTCTGGCAGGGGGAGTTGGACTAGATGATCTCCAGATGTCCCTTCCAACCCCAGTGATTCTGCGATTCTGTGACATTAATTTCACATTTAACCTTCATTGCAACATGATACAAATCAGCACATCCTGAACAACAGGTTTGCCTTCTTCAGAACAGCTTCTATCTGATACTTTGCCAAATTACAGAAGTGACTGCAGATTGTCCTCTTCCAAAGGTTGATCTTGCCTTACCTTTTACTTTTTCCAACTTGTTTTTCTCCCAAGGCTTGACAGATTTTTTCTTTCGCCTTCCCCTGCTGAATTCATCATCGTCTTCATCTGTAGAAACATCTTCGGGAAAATCTTGGGGGAAGATTCCTGTTGAGGAGGAAGGATAAGGTATCTGAAAACTAATAGTTCTATTTCTATGAACAGTTATGCTGTTCATATACAGTATAACTCCCACAGAAATAAAATCAATTCCTTTTTCCCTACTAAACCCGAAAGAAAATCATATGAGTGATTCCTATTTAAGTAAAAAGAATCCTCTTTCATCTAAGGATAAAGTACAGGATTGCTCAAAATGTAAAGGGGATTTGGCCATATCACCAAAAATGTGTAATGTGTCTTAATGAGATTTAAAAAAACCCAAAACACAAAACCCCCAAAACAGTATTCTAGAAATACATATTAAAAAACCACATTTGTACTACATATTGTACGGGAACATTATATATCCTTTAATGGAAAGAAACTGCTGTCTCTGTATGCTGCTCAGTCCTTACCTTCTGCTAAGTCCTGGAACCTGGAGGTGGGGAGGAAGGGAGAGAAGGAAAAACAAAACAGTATTACCGGTTTAGTACCAATAATAACACTAGCAGCACTGTACTTATTATGGTTTTGTCAAAATAGGAAAAACATATTTTGCACAGGAAGTTACAAAGAGCTCGTTCCAGAAGAGATCTGACTCAGAAATTCAAAAACTCAAACCAAATCACTGAAAGTACTGAGAAAAGAGCAGTGTAACACTTCTCCCATATCTGTAACTTCCATCACACATAACCTAATGTCATGTCTGGCAGTACAAATTCACCCAGTGTAGACACACATCAGCTAGCTGCAGCTGTCTAGTACCAATGAGGAACAGTACACAGGCTTCAGGCACCTTATGCATGTTATGCAGGGCTGTGAGGCAAACCTCCCCTCGTGACACTGTCACCAGGACAAGCGAGGGTGGAGAGAAAGCAAAGTAAAAGTTGTTTAGGACAAGGTAGTACATGCAAGGTGTATTTCAACAGAACTCACTTTTTGACCAGCTTGTACAGACGTTTTCTGTTAAGTGAAGGTGTATTTTTCTTGCTCGCCAATTCAAAGAGTTTGTCAGCAACAGCCTTATAATCAAACTGTTGGAGGAAAGTATCATATGACTCATGTTATCAACACTTCAAGTAGCATACACATCCTTCAAACAGCCACTTCCATTAAACCAAAAGTATTTTTTCTCTCTTGAAATTTATACCCCCTTCACACATGACTTTTACAGATCATAGAATCATAGAATGGTTTAGGTTGGAAGGGACCTTAACGATCACCTAGTTCCAATCCCCCTGCCATGGCCAGGGACACCTCCCACTAGACCAGGTTGCTCAAAGCCCCACCCAGCCTGGCCTTGAACACTTCCAGGGATGGAGCATTCAAAACTTCTCTGGGCAACCTGTTACCGTGTCTCACCATCCTCACAGTAAAGAATTTCTTCCTGGGATCTAATCTAAATCTACCCTATTTCAGTTTAAAACCATTACCCCTTGTCCTATTGCTACACTCCCTGATAAAGAGTCCATCCCCACCTTTTCTGTAGGCCCCCTTTAGGTACTGGAAGGCTGCTATAAGGTCACCCTGGAGCTTTCTCTTCTCCAGGCTGAACAACCCCAACTCTCTCAGCCTGTCTTCAGAGGAGAGGTGCTCCAGCCCTCTTATCATCTTTGTGGCCCTCCCCTGGACTCACTCCAGCAGGTCCATGTTCTTCTTATGTTGTGTGCCCCAAAGCTGAACATAGTACTCCAGGTGGGGTCTCACAAGAGCACAGTAGAGGGGCAGAATCACCTCCCTCAACCTGCTGGCCACACTTCTTTTGATGCAGCCCAGGATGTGGTTGGCTTTCTGGGCTGCAAGTGCACACTGCTGGCTCATGTCCAGCTTCTCATCCACCAACACCCCCAACTCCTCCTCAGGGCTGCTCTCAATCCATTCTCCATCCAGCCTGTATTTGTGCTTGGGATTGCCTGACCCACACGCAGGACCTTGCATTTGGCCTTGTTGAACTTCATGAGGTTGGCATGGGCCCACCTCTTGAGCCTGTCAAGGTCTCTCTGGATGGTATCCCTTCCCTCCAGTGTGTCAACCGTGCCACACAGATCATTGCTTCATTAACAGAACAGTTGAACTCAGTATCACTTTCTCAAACATTCCTAACCTTAATTCTTACTCAAGAGACAAGCCAACCAACTTCAAAACCCCTGCAAATATTTAGCTAAATACCAGATTTAACATGTCCTAATTCTTGCTTAAAAGCCAGAGATGCATGAAGAGTATCTACCTGCAGGTGTGTTTGATGGGTGGATCTGTCAAAGACACTACACTGCCCTGGAAGTGGGTCTAAAACCAACCCAAATTGCAACATTTTACCCTCTCTCCTATGTATCCCATCATGCATCACTTTTGCTCTTATTGTCAGTGAAACTTATGCTGATTGCTTAACCACCCACAGTGACTTGGCTTTTACCATACATTCTTGAACTCTTGAAACAGGAAGGGAGGAGCAGAAAAAAGAAGGCATGGGAAAGAGGAAAGAAGAATTCAGAATTTAGACATGGATTTATTTTCTCATAAACTACTCACAGAGTACACATTACATAAATACCACCTTACGTTAGAGCAGAAGGAGATTAAAATTTTGTAACATGTTTATCTGATTAACATCCTTTACTTCTGTACCTCTTGAAAGGGATGGGAAAAAAGAAAACAGAGGGGGAGTAACAGTAACAGAGCAAGCAAGCCACAAACCTGCAGAACAGGCCCGATACTGTCATCAGCATTTTCATTAATATCCTCTGTTTTTTCAGAGCTCTGCGCTGATTTTCTTGACAAACATCTGTCTGCTATTATAAAAAAAGACTGAATATTAATGTTTAGTTTGTAAAAAACGAGATAACACATCCTACTCTGATAGACAGAAGATCAGGTGCAGCTTTCTTCATGCGATCTTGTCAGCCTGGACTGATTTAACTACTTTATGTCACCATTATGCAATACACAACTGTGGCATTATCGCAGCGCCTTTTAAAAAACTGCCTCTGTACCAGAGTGTATCTGGATTGAAAACCTTCTTGCTCAGCTTTTTTTATTTTTTTCTTTCAATTTAAAAATCTCACAGAATCCCAAAACCTCATCTTCTTCAAAAATGTTATGGACATCCAAGGGCCAAAAGCCAGACTGGGTTATCATCTAGCACTGTTGCAGAAAGCTGATACTGCCTGGTTTTATAGAGACCACCGATTTTTGTGACATGCTCTTTTGGAGTCACTTTGTTTAAGCACATCTGAAGGGAGGAGAGGAAGACACAATTATCCTTAAAATATCTTGAACATGTGTTTGACTGGTGCAGAGCAGAAATGTATTTTTAAGAATCAGATTTTTAAATCCTGGCAAGTGTTACCAAGGCCATTTAGAACTTCCTCCTCACCTTTGGTTTTAAGCACCTCTTCATTTCCCTCTTTGTCTTCTTCAGACGCATCCTCCTCATCACTGTTGCTACCCAGTTCTTTCATTAGGTCCTCAATGGCGTAGGGGGACTGATCCACAATGAGCTCAAAGATACCAGTGGCTACAGCATACAGCGTACATCGACTGTGTTACAAGACAGCAGGGATGAGAGTTGAAAGGCAGAAGCATACACACCCTCCCTCTCACATTAAAAAAATTGTAATTTGAGGGACACAGGGAAAATGGGTAAGAAAGAAGAAGATGTAAGAGCATCTAGCTCTCTGAATGAGGAAAGTGAACCTGTTACTTCCTAAACAGAAGTTGTTTAATCCAAAGTGTCCTGCCAATGTTTCCTTCTAGAATTTCACTGTGTTTATATGCTGCTCTATATTACACTACAACAACAAAGAATCTAACCAGCTCAGCTGTTTTATGGATGTTCAAAAAAAAAAACAAAAACAAAACCAGACAAAATCAACCAACAGACATTGATATAATTCTTATAAATCCATGAAGATTATCTATAGCTTTGATAAACACAAGTTATCTTCAAACAACTGTGCACATCGGTAGTGAAATATGCTTCTTTCTCTACATTCTGAATTTATACTATGACTCTTTTTCAATCCATTTATTACCATGTGGAGCGGTATATGCAGAATTTCTTAATTCTTAAAAAATATTTATCCTTTCATTAAACTTACTCTTTTGATTTGGCAGCAATTTTGCAGAAAGGCTCAATGAACTTCAGATTCTGGTCTGCTGTGAGCTGTATGATTAGAAAGAAATAAATAATTACTACAGTAAATATTGTATGCGTACACTCAAATTCCTTGGATATTTGGTGTAGGGTGATCTTCTTTAAGAACTTAAACTCAAAGTCTTTCAGTATACTATGTAATTCCAACTGACAGGAGCATCCGGCGACTTTTTGTTACCACTAACTTCCACATATTCCATGGAAGCATTATAAAAATGTTGACTGCTTTGCCGGCTTTAATCTTCCGAGTTCAGAAATACAACAAAGCTTCTTGTTTTAGATATGGAAACATGAGGCAGAGAAAACTTAAGTAATTTTGTGTGCTTTCACAAAGAAGGTCTGTAGCAGACATGAATAAGGTAAGATCTGGCTTTCTCTTAACTGGACCACTTGAACCAAAACACTGGCAGCTACCGTAGCACTAAAGATAAAAATCCTTCCCTAAATTAAATTTATGAGCGTCACCTGTGATTTCAAATAGTCTAGGGGACTAAGTCCCCATGCTTCCTGTGAGTGGCTTAGCCACAGTTTTGTGACTGTGGAGCTGCAGAAATTGTTTGGGCTCCAAGTGCAAGCATCTTCTCTCACACTCCACAATCCAGAACCACAAAAGCTGCAGGCAGGATTGCTTTCAATACTGACTGCAAAGAATACAAATGGCAAATTGCTAACAGCTTCGTCCATTGCAAGGATATGTATCAGAGGCCAGAAACAAGAGCAGGTAAACGAGCAGAAGCCTGGAACGAAGTGTGGGGCAGCGGGCAGCTCGCCCTAGTGGAGTAACAGGAGAAATACTCTGGAAAAAGTTCAGCAGCAACGGCTGCAGTACCAGGCTTTCAGTTGCTGCAAAACTGCATCACTGTAATGTCAACCAAAATTAAGGGCAACTGAAACAGCAATATACAGCAGAGAAAAACAGATGTCATCAACAAAATGAACAACTGGATGTAGAGGGTAAATTGCTCAATGCACAGGCAACAATGTTTGAAGCCAACAATTAGCAAATAATAGACAACTTTGAAAGCTCACTTTCTTCCTCTATTTAGGTGTATTACACAATCAGCCAAGAGCAGGCTTTATGTCAGTTTTTGAAAAAGCAAAGACTGGCAAACACGTTCACACAAAGGAAAAGATGTTAAGTCCTTCCCGTTTAAACAAACCAATGAGAATGGCACCATTTCCAACCTCAATTTGGAACAGTATACCAGTATCCAGGAACTTGAGAGAAACTGTATTCTCACTGTCTACACTAAAACATGAATAAAAGTAAAATCATAACTTGTAATAAGTCACTTTCTTCATGCTTATTCAACGTTGCTATGTTACATTTAAAACTTAAAACATACATAATCTAAAAATTGTATTTCCTCTAAAATGCTGCATGCCACAGTTAACATTAACCAGGAAAAAAAACCACAACATATTTTCTAACCTCCTTTGCACCAACTTTAGCCAATTCATCCAGATAGATATCAATGAAATGTAACTTTATCCCAGTGGGAGCGTTGCTGTCTGCGTCCATAACTTCCTTCATTAGTAGCGGCAGGAATAGTTCAATTAGACTAAAAAAAAAAAAGAAAAAAACCAAACAGAACAAGATATTCATATTTAATTGCTCACATTGTATTTGCTTTGAAAATAAGATCTAGTCATTCACAGGTTTACCTGTTCTTTACGATGGCTGTTCAACACTCATAAGAAATAAATCCAGTGACCAACTTCACATCTTAAAACAAAACTTTAAAAAATCCACCTATAATCAGAACTCCTTATAGTCTAGATGATTTTGTAGCATCAGATAATCCACTCAATGCAGTCTGATACAGTGAAAATCACTGTTTTAAAAGTCACACCTTAATTTGGACTGAAGTTTATTATGCCATATGATTGATGGGTAGGAGGGATTCTGCCATTTGAGCAAGGCATTCTGAAGACACAGCTGTCGCATTCATCCATCCTTGATGGGCAACGCCTCGTACCCTTCCAATTTAAGAGACGATTTTCATTTTGGTGCACACCCAAGGATTCAATTTAATACTGATCCTTCTCAAACTCATTTCAACTGTGCAAATTTTGCCTTCGTTAAAGCATGTTATCCACTGGCCCTTGGAGCAAAACAATTACACTGAAGAACAGATCAAGGGCTAAGCTAGGCATAAAAAGATCATTAATGCAACAGGTCAAGCCAGAAGCGAGTGAGCTGTGTACAAGTAGGACCGGAGCTCTGTTCAGTTCTGATGTCAAGAGTACTAACAAATACTGCTGGAGTGACATGGCTCAAAGAGACATGCTGTCATTGCTGCATCTAAGGGGCACTTGGGACTTTTTTTCTTAGGCCTATCCTTGCTATTTTTCAGGAAAGTGAAGCTTTGTATATTCCACACTTTCTCGCCTGGCGTTCTGCAGGACCTCCTGCAATTCTGCCCAGAACAAACGCTTCCAGTTCCAGAGAGAATTTAAAGCAATCCAAACCCATAAAGAGTATTTCAGTTTTACTTTAATACTCCTTTCTTCAAAAGCATTTTAAAAGAAAAGAGAAATGGAAGACATGCTAGGCAACTTTTAGGCTCCACCTAGGAGGGAAAGAAACTCCGCAAAGAAAGGCACTATGATCTTCCCTTCCCACACAGCCTCCTCTGGTGGTGAAGGGCCTCCAGCGAAGCTGGAAAAAGGGAGGCCAAAGCTGTAAGAAACCTTGTCAGAGACCAGTTTGGGTGACCGTGTCTCTGCCATGGGACTGTGTGTGGGGAAGAAGGACTTCGGCTTTATCAAACCTCCTCTCACACTTTCTGTTCCTGTCAAGGAGCATTTTCATCTCTTCAACCTGTGGGTATTTACCCAATGCAAAATTAAGGTAGAACAGAGGGGATGGGGTGTACTTTAGCTTTGTATTCCTTTCTATTTCCGCAAAAACATGCGTACATCCGTTCCACAAGAGAGAGAAAGCATAACCTTAACACTAGGTTATCAAGCAGTTTTAATTAGAAGACTTAAAGGTCTTCATCAGTTTAAACACAGAGCAAGCTTGGAAGTGGCACAAGAGCTCTAGACAGAGCAAGATGACCACAATTACTTGCCATTTGATAGAATATGGAAGAACTACAAACAAAACCACTGATATATACAACAAACAGGAGGCCAGTTTGCAATTAAGTAGTTCTGTCTTATCAAAAGACAAGTCACCATGATTAAACACAGTAAAATAAAAATGAAAAAAAACCCCCACAGCCAATCAGAAAAACAACACAACCAAAAAACCCCTTCCTTTTCCATTTTTTCTGGGATGCAGGTTCCCTGTCTAATCTCTCCAAAAGTGATATTCCATTGATAGCTCTCCTGGCTAAATCAGTCAGGTCTAGCAAGCTCCATTAAAAATTTGGAGCTCTCAGATTTCACGACTGCTTGGAATACCACACAAGCTTCTATGTTGAGGTTTTGCATAAGCATACGTGAATTACTTTCTCAAATCTCTGTCTGTGAAACATGCACCAAATGACTTAGGTGAATGTGACAGTAATCAATTGCAGTGTGTATTTCATTTAATGAAGTGTAACACCTAACTTTGTTTCTAAACTACATATCGTAAGTGATCTGGAGAACAAATTAGTGTTAAGACTTCATGACAGCGCCATCTATGGAGAAAAAGGATCTATTAAATGAAAATATAGTTGATAAAGGTAAATTGGGCAACTTCTTTATGATGCAACTACATTCAAAAATCTGCTTACCTTTCATCCCATTCATTTCTTTTCAGCACTTCAAAGGATTGCCTCAAAATCCTACGCATTAGCTGCAAAGTACAAAATTTGTTATATATGTTGTTCATGAAAACAGATAAAGGATTTACTGTAATTGTAATATGAACAGACTTCTTAGTAAACCTCTTCATAGCACAACAAGGTGGAAAGCTTCCTCATATGAACATTTTGACGCACTTGTCTATCATGTCAAGCAACAGAAGGATGCTGTGAAGCTCAAAAGACAATAACCTATTTTCCTATCCTAAGCCCAGAAAAATCCATGACCATTTCTACTATACAGCTTTCTCTTGCTCCATCACCCTGACTTCTTCATTAAGTGCTGCCAAATCTGAAAAAAAACCCAGCTTAAACTGGAGACAACAATACGGGACAGATAATAACAATAAGTTAATTTACTTGAAACTTGCACCAAGAGACAGCTATATGTAAAACAGCTACATTAAACTGGCCCAAAACACTTCACTTACTGAAATACCTGGTTTCTGCTAACATTGAGAAACAAAAACCAGCAGGGAATGTGCCTGCGATTAACTTCTTTCAAAGATTAATCTGATTTTGTTCTTTACAAAGGTAGGCCTTTTAAGATTATTCTATCACTGATCTTACTATTTGTTTTAACATAGTGTTTCCTATAGAAAGAATTCTGATAGCTGAACCTATTACAGTGGATACTTTAGTGGTGGAAAGTTGGGGTTCTAGTGACAACTACTTTATACGGAGCCATAAAGAAGTCTTTAAATAGTCTGAGCTAAATAACTGAGGTTGATGCAGTGTCCTCTGAGACAGTATTTATATTCCATATAGAAATCAATGAGAAACATCACCATGTTATAAAGGAGGGCAAACAAGAAAGCACTTGCACCTGACATAAACCGTAATGGCTTTTAGATTTGCAGTGGTGAGTGAAAGACTTTAAAACAAGTATCTCTTTGCAGTGTGTCAAGAAGATAGTCACTCGTCTTCTCTTACAATATATATAAATGCATGTGGAGACAAAGCTGCCTTCAAGCACACCACCACCACATCTTTTCTTACAGAAAAGATCTACAAGAGAGTTGGTATTACCATATAGTACTTATCAAGACGCAGATTGTCTATCCCATTCCATTCACGGTTCATAGTTTGCCAAAATGTCTGAATGAACAGGTGTCCTGTAAGACAGTAAGAAAAAATATCTGCATGTCTGGCACAACGGTTTATTTTTCTAACCTAAAAGAATCTCAAGAAATCACTTCAACATGAGAAAGGGATGCATTTCCCTGGGGATTTGCCTAGTGACGGGGACAGAGCTATGGGAAACCATGCCTGAGATTGGTACAAGGACAAGCCAATTAAACTTCAGAACAACACAAGAAAAGGCACACAGCTACTTTCAAACACAAGTGTTACAGGGACAGCTTTGTATCTATTTTGTGTTACATACACAGAAGTTAGAGCAAAATATCCATTCTGCACTCATTTCTACTCATGCCAGTTTTGGCATTCACTGAGCACTCTATTTCAAGTGTATTTTGAAACTAGGTGCCTAACAGCTCATGAAACAAGGTTGGTTTTGAGCAGAAAATACACAGAACAATTAAGTCTATGCAGAATGGCAAAGCAAGGGGACAAGCTTACTTTGCTACGCGCCCTGCAATGTCTCACTTTTATCACACTGGAGATACAACTCTTCCCCTGCAACAATCAGAAACAAACCGCATCTCATGCTTCCCTTAATGCAATCACACACACCAGTTGGACAAAAAGCAATGAAGAAAATCAAAGCAGCACCCCTATCTGGCTGCCTCTATTCTGGCACTGTGATAATGGCCTCAAAATCACCAAAGATGAAAGTACCTTACAAAGAATTAGATAATGAAATAGTACTTACGAGCCTCTGTATTCTGAATAACATGGATAAGCTGTGATATATTGTCTGCAAGTTCCTCCTGAAAGTAAATAAATGTAGTTAGTATAGCACGTTTCAGAGCTTGCTGTCCTTACTTAATGTGCAACAACAAAACAGGAACAAGTATGAATATCACGAAATGTCCCTCAAAATGAAAAACATTCTCTTAACAGCTGCTTTAGTACTGCAGTTATCCTTCCACTGGGATTAGGTCAGTTGTAAGAGAAGATTCAAGAGTGTCAAGCCCTGTTCATTTCACCAGATCTCCACACAAATAATTTTTTGACAGCAGACAAAATTAAATTAGGAGGAGAAAACTCTCATTTATTTAAATTAACAAATGATGTAAAACTTTAGGGGTACTGTTTTCATATAGCTTAATTGTAGGTGAAATTTGCTGTGTTATGTGTGAGAAAAACCTTGTTCATGCAAACAGACAAGTGATTTGAAAACTGATTAAGTGAGGTTACTAAGATTTGGTAGTAAGGAGTAGGGTAAGATTTAGTAGTAGGGAGACAAACTGGTAATAGTTGACAAAAGTCAGTAGTAGAGACAAAGTTGGTAGTAGAGGAAGTGCCACAGAACTAAAAAGAAAAGGAAGTGTGAAACTCTGAAACAAGGGTAACTAAAGGTTGCAGGTATGTTGTAGTTGCAGTTAAGGGCAACCTGCTGTTACTGCTTTAGTTCCACCAAATCAATGCACTTCATAACAGTATATATTTCAGTTCTAGTTTTGGAAGGTAAACAGCTACACCTGCCATTCAGAGCATGACTCCAAACATGATACCAAATAGGCTTCTGTTCATGTGGTGAGGATCACTGAGTTAGTCACCTCTCCTGCACATGCCACAAGCGAGCAGCAGGGGAACGAAAAGGGTAAGGGAAAGAAAAAAAAAAAAAAAAAAAAAAAAAAAAAAAAAAAAAAAAAAAAAAAAAAAGGTGAGCAAAACTCACTAAAACTCACTAAGGTCATCTTCGCTATTCTAAATTAGTATGTCCCTACAGGGCATTTTTTAACAGACTCACTCAAGCAAATAGAAAGCAAGTTACTATACCTGTAGCAGAGGTTTATCCTGCATCCACATACAATAGAACAGGCCCTTCCATATTTTTAGCAGTTCTTCCTGGCTGAAGCCACCTACGGTACAGAAGTCTGAATGAAAATGAAAAATCCCACATTTCCACCAAAACGTTTTCATGCAGTTCCCTCTGTTCCCTGCTTTCTTCTTTGTTTTTGTTATATTCTTTTGAGCAAACTTTCCTTCCTAATGTAAGCATGCTAATTGGAAGGCAACTTAGCATAGTTCAGTGATTCCATGACAGTAAGCTTCTATCTTGTACGAAAGTAACAAAGTTATCAAAGAAATCACAGATGAGATGAATTCTGATAAATCCCTCTGGCGTATTTTTATCACCAAGCCTGAGATATTTTTAATGAGGGCATCATGTCTAATTTTGCAACAGAGATGATGTGCAAATCCTCAAACATAAATGACACGGATTTGGTTTTGGGATTTTTTTTTGTTTTTTGTTTTTTGTTTTTTTTTTAATAAAGCCTCACTTTACCAATATTTTTTTTCCTTACTGGGGGCTTATTTTGATAGAATAAGCATCTAGCAGTCAACAGTTTCATTTTGATATTAAAATGCATAATCAAAGAGTCTGAGCAACCATAATGAAAATACTTTTCTTACTGTTAGTCTTGAGGTACAGGATCATCTGAATTTTAACAGCAAAGAATATTTTTCACTATTAACAGTATAAAAATTCACATTCTAGTCAAAATCACACATTACAGAAGGGAAGTACTACACAGAAAATAAAATTTTACTATCAGTAATAGTTGTTCAAGAATGTTTTAAAAATTGGATTATTCATGACATCAAATACATTTCCAGGAAGTAAAATTATACTGTTACAAGGTAGCTACCATAACCTACCTACAGCTATTTTCAAACTATGGCCTATTAAGTACATTCAAGTAATTTCAAGAAAAATCACATTAAAAAGGTAATCATCTTCAGTAAGCTCAGATTTGCTCCAAAAAGATCACTGTCACTTCTGAAAAATTTTCAGGGGTCTGCCAGTCAAAAAGCCTGAGACCCAATGCTAGGTTTAAATTAAGTACCTCCTCCTGGGACCAAATCCTTTGAAAGCAATTATCACTACTGCACCATTCTCCACTCAGACAAAAAACTGTAAACATGTTAGTTAAATTGTCTACAGTCATGCTTGGTTAAAAAGGAAGGAAGTAGAGCTGAGCAAAGGAAATAAGCAAAAATACTACATAGAAAGCAATACGTCTAGTAATATTAAGCATTAATTATGAATTTAACTTAGATTTGTCAGTAATATTAAGATTAAATATGAAAGTTTGATTCACTGATTTAATATTCATTGAAATATTAAAATTAATAATATTTCTTCACAGAATTATACACTATATACGCAGCAGTAAGAAGTAGGCTTAACCTCACACACAGCACTAACTCTACGGAGGGATCAGATATCAGACTTATGTCCAGCGGATGTCAGCTGCTACCTACAAAGATGGCTCAGGAGTTCTTCCCTGTCTAGGGAACACAGACTTCTCTGGGATTGCTTTTCATACATAGATGGCTTTTTAAAGTGTCCCAGACCATCCCTTGTCTATTTGACAAAGGACCCCGATCAAAATGTTTTAGAGCTAGTTTCTAATCCTAGTCACTCAAAAAGAACTTTCAAGATTGGGTTTTCCACTTTATGTGCCCTGCCGTCACCATCCACAGCGGGCAAATAATAATCATTCAAGCAAGGCATTTTAAAACCTGAATCTATTGTATTAGCAACCACACCGTGCAAAACTGAAGGCCTTTACCTTAAAGCTACCTTGAGAAAGATTTTGGTTTTACAGCTTGGGTTGTAACTCTGTCCCTATGTGCAGTGCGGATGCCTGGATTAGTAATGTTACAACCACTCATTGAAGACATGCTACTCTAATGCAAGCCTTGTTAGCATTTCTGTTTGGAAGTTATACTGTTTTGACATTGCTAGCACTAAAATCGTTGTAATTTTTCCTGTTCTAGATAATCTCCAAGGACCAGATCCACATGGGCTTATTTCAGTGGAAATTACATAATAGGTTAATAGGAAAAAAAAGGTCCACTTCCAAGGAATAATGTGCTCATCCAAGTTCATCCACACACACGACAACTTCAGAGCTTCAATCGTTCTGTGCCTTCTGTAGAGTTTAACTTGTTGAAAATTAAAAGCTCTAGTTTTTTGAAGAAGTTTCCCCAGCATGACCCGTAATTCAGCCTTAGCACAGACTATACTGCGCCATCCCGTCTACCTGTGAACTCCACCACCTCTTTCAAAAGTTAGCATGTTCTCAACTGTTCAAGTTAGGGTATCTAGCTGGGTTATCTAACCTATGAGCCTCATCTCTCTCAGAATACTGGATGGATATAAGACTGCTAATTAAGTAAATTAAAAAAAATATCTCTCCTGAACATAACACATTCTTTTCAAGTCCAAAGAAATTAACCTTTGTTTAAATATTACTAGCTTGACTAGCACGTAAGAATAAGTAAATCTAAGAGCTCTAGAAATTAGTCACCCTTGTTTCCTACTAATTTGCATTTCATGGTGGGATGACTTTAACATGCAAAAGGTTCACATCCCAACTGACAGTTTCCCTGTGGTGGTTTCCTAGTATCTTAAGGCATTAGCTTAACCTGCAACCTTTTCCCTCCGTTAGGGCACTCCTGTCCATCTGGCAGGCTACTTCCACAAACTTAGATGAATCTGCACTTTGCAATAAGATGCACAGAGCATTACTGAACACAAAGAAGCCACGTCCAGCTTAGGAAGTCTCCAGAGCTAAAAATAGCTGGAGGCGCTCAGAAAGGACTTGGGAGGAATACAATGTACACTTGCTTGCTCTGACTAGTCCCCCGGCAATCCCTAGACCTATGGTAACTGTCAGAAATGGGATAATGGCTGATTTGGCACCCTGACCTGACCCTGTAAGGCTGTTCTTATCTGCTCTTCCCTCTGTCAAATGTGGCTAATGGGTCAAATACTATTTGGAAAGGGAAGAGGGTAAAGGGAAGAAACATCTATTCCCCAGTGTCTTGTTCAGGAATTAACTCAGGTTGAACCAGCATTCCAGTTTCAGTTTAGCTCTTGGGGTGCATAAACCTCTGTACCAGTTTCCCGAATGCTGTGGGAAGGTTTACTAGGTCAGACATAGCACTCTGCAAATGCTCGTGATCAGTTTCCCTCCTGTGTTGCATCCAGCTTGCAACACAGTGTGCTGGAAAACACAGTCCAGGAACATCACAGAATCTCCTGGACATCTCCACACTGTGCTCCTTATCACTCCAATGGGAAGATTTACTGAACGGCATCCATGCATTCACACAATGCTATGACTGACCTTGTAAGCCTCCTATAACCTGTGTCCATGAGGAGAGGGTGCACAGGAGGCACCTTCAGGTGCAGGCAGCTTCAGACGGGCATTACTAGATACAAACTGTCTCCAGGGACACCACTGAAGTGCCCATGCACTGGACTTTAGGTTCTAAGGTGGCAGTACACAGCTCCAAGTATGATAATAAACCTCGCCGGAAAAAAGCTTTTGATACTGTGAATGTGGAGGTAACAGGTAACCCAGATAATCTGAATAGGTAACAGAGAATCAACTGCAATTATACAAGTGGTGAAACACTCCTGAGCTTTCCTCAATTCCCTCCAATGCTCCTGAATATCAGTCACGGAAACAGGCAGCCACCACCTCAACAGACAAGCATAGCAGAAAATAAAACTATATGCTTGTCCTAGTTTCCGCTGGGATAGAGTTAACTTTCTTTCTAATAGCTGCTGGTTTTTGGATTTAGTATGAGAATAATGTTGATAACACATATTGGTTTAGTTGTTGCTAAGTGATGTTTACATTAGTTTGAGTGGCACAGGACTAATTTCTAATGCTTGGGAAAACTGTACTTTTAGAAGACTCTGGTGTCTGAACTTGTGAAAATATTTACTTCATAGCCAGCTATGGCATGTGGGTGTCAAGGCCTCAGTGTTTTCGAGCTTGCTAGGCACAGGGATGAGGAGAAGCAAGACCCGGGCACTTGACCCAAGCTGGCCAACAGGATTATTTCATACCATATCACATTCAATACGAATTAGAAAGTTTGCTGAGGAGGGGAGCTCTCCCTTGATGGCTGCAATCCTTAGAACTTCTCGCCCCGGTGCTGGACCCCCGAGGCCATCCCTTTCTCCTGAAGCCATAGCATTCGCAGTGTCCGACATTTACTGTCCACTGCTGGCACTGCACAGCTTCCTACTGATACAGTTGGTTGAGTATAATGCTTATATATTTTTAGATTGGTATTGGGATCACTATTGGTTCTTTAGTGTTATTACTGTTAATTATTTAGTCTTGTTCTATTAAATCTGTTTATATTTCAACCCCTGGGTTTCCTGGTTTTCTTCCCGACTCCCCCTTCCTGGGTGGGGAAGGGTCATCAGGCGATAGACTAATTATCTAAACGACAATAAATTGTTGTGGGTTTCTCAAACCATAACAATTTGTCAAGAACTCTTTCAGCTTCCCATAGAAGCTGAGAGGGAGTACAGACAGGACAAGCGGGCCAAAAGAATATTCCATACCATAGACCTCATGCTCAGTACATAAATGGGAGCTGGCCAGGCGACAGGGATCTGTGACTGCTGCTTGGGAGGGGCTGGGCAACTGATCACCAGGTAGTCAGAGCGACTTGTGTTGTATCATTTTATTTTGTATATTCTTTTACCATTATTATTTTTATATTCCTTCTCCTTTACTGTTCTTTTAAACTGCCTTTATCTCAACCCATGAGTTTTTTTCCTTTCCTCTCCTTTTCTCCGTCTTCTCCCGACCCTGCTGGGGGTGGGGGAGGAGTGAGCGAGTGACTGCGTAGTCCTAGTTGCTGGCGGGGGTTAAACCACGACAATGCTCCGTACACTGGCATGGCTTCCGTCTGGGTCAGCTCAGAGCCTTTACGTGCCGTTCCTGGGAACGAGCATGTGAGCTATACCACTCCTGGCAGTGTTAGTGCTGCCAGCAGGACGCCCCCAGGGCCAAGCAGACCCTCCCCGAGCCCTCCAGCCCCCTGAGCCGGCGCCGTGCCCCGGCCTGCCCGCGGCCACCGCGGGGGTACGTTACGGGTGGGGATCCGAAAGGCCCTCCGCTCTGCTAAGGGCGGCTGGCATCCTGTGGTGAAATATACACGTGGAAGTAAAAAATTAAAAAAAGAGGAGAGGAGAGGAGAGGAGAGGAGAGGAGAGGAGAGGAGAGGAGAGG
>VFFE01007178.1:1901697-1944552 GCA_008921705.1 Burhinus oedicnemus | reverse complement strand
CCGCGGGTCCGTTCCAGCCCGCCCTGGGGTGGGCGTGTGGGGGGACCCCGCCGTGGGGGTCGGCTCCCTGGGGGAGGAGGAGGAGGATGAGGATGATTAGGACTAGGACTAGGACTAGGACTAGGACTAGGACTAGGACTAGGACTAGGACTAGGACTAGGATTAGGATTGGAGGGTGACGGCAGCGCCCGGCATTGGCGGGCGGCGCTGCCCGCTGGGCCTCGCGGGGCTCTGAGGTGGTGATGGCGGCCTGCGCCGCGGAGCTCCGCGGGGGGACGGGGAGTGCGAGGCGGGGCTGGCGCTGGGGAGGGGGAGCTGGCTGTGTGGGACAGGCAGGAGCTGGGCCTCGGGGGCGGCTCGGGTGGGCTCCTGCTCGCAGCGTTGGCTGGTGATACGCTGGCGGGTGAGGGATCTTCCGCCTTGTAAGGGGGTAGCGCGGTGGGGGCTGTGTGGAGGAGCAGCAGAGACACCCTGGGCTGGTGGAGAGCGGAGAAGGGGCTGATGGTGGTTCTGTGCTGGGTGCTCATCGCCAGCTGGGATCTCTGGCCAGTTCAGCTCCCTGCCAGGCGTGGAGGGGGGATTCTGATCATGCAGGTCGTGAGCTGAGGTACATAACTAAATATCTTGGCCGTTGTGCAAGAGGTCTGCAAGGACTGAAGTAAAATTGCCTACATCCAGTCACCTGTCATTTCTGTAAGGGGCTGGACAGAAGACCGCTGTTCTCCATTGTCTGTATTTGCTTCTATTTTAGTGGAGGGAGATGTTGAGCAGCTGCTTAAGCAGAGAAAATAAAACTTGTCTGTTGGAACTGCAAAGATCTCTGTTTACAGTGGGTACTATAAATGAGAATTTTCTCCTTATTGTATATTTCGTATCTCAATCCCAGTACTTCAGTAGTGTATTTTATTTGAATTTAGCTTCTGCTAGTGAATAGAGCTATTTTTATGCCTGTACCAAATTGTGCTCCATAATTTGAGGAATTCTGAATTGTCTCGCTGTCCTTCCTGTTTGCTGACATGCAGATGGTATTCTATAGAGTCTTGTTGCAATATGTTCATTCCATACTTTCTTGAGACATAAACTAGTTGTATTTTTCTTGAATCATGTAATGTGGTGGTACTTGGCCATACTAACTGTGCCATGAGCACTTCCTAAATGCAGCTTAGAGCATACAATTCAAGTTAGAAGTAAAATCTTTCTTCTGTACTGTTATTGTGGCTCTCATGCCTCTGAACTGGGAAAGCTGGAACTGGCCTGTTCTTTCTCTACAGCTGTCTAGGTTTGAAAGACAGCTGGGAAAGA
This sequence comes from Burhinus oedicnemus, assembly GCA_008921705.1. Taxonomy (NCBI): domain Eukaryota; kingdom Metazoa; phylum Chordata; class Aves; order Charadriiformes; family Burhinidae; genus Burhinus; species Burhinus oedicnemus. The sequence continues at coordinate 1,943,250 of VFFE01007178.1, read as the reverse complement.
AATAGAGTAGGAAGCAAAACTTGAAAGGAAATATTTAACCTGAGGAAGTAGGGAAGCAGAAAGAGAGAATTATATGAAATGGTTGGAAAGGATAGAAATGCTAGGGTAGCATTGTCTGTAACAGTGATAATAACCTCCATTTGTCTTGTGCAGCAGGACTCGGAAGACTATGGGGATGGAATGTTTTGTACCTGTAGGAGATAGTTTCTGTTGTTGTTCTGTAGTACCCTCTTTCTTCTAAAATAAGATGTGGTACATAAAGGATCTCACTTTTTCTTCACCTTTCTCAATGCAGTGCAAAATAGTACAAAGATGTTATAACTCTGTGAAAGCATGTTAGATGATTAATGTTTTATGCAAAGGACGTTAAACCTTTCTTATGTTGGTGTGTATATGGTAGCCTTTTTAAGATGCAGCAGTGTGCACATGTACATACATCAGAAATTGGAGTTTAGGAGTTCTTTGGTACAGAAATTTCTCTATAATTTTAAAATTAATGTACATTCTATTGGACTGTGGAATTGAAGTTATTTTATAGCATTAGCTTGGCAGAAGAGGAAACTAGTAAACATTTTTTTGTCTTAACTCGGGGTTAAATTATTTTTATGTGGAATTGGGTTGCAAATAGTTGCAAATGTTTTTTGCTCCTCACAAAAGATGAATTCTTTTGAAAAAATACAAATTCCTCTAAAAGCGCTGTTGTAATTTAGCAAGGTGACTGAGGATCTTGCAAATATTTGATTTAGTTAAAAAACTGAGTTATTGTATCCTTTACAACAGTCTTGAAACAATAGCTTGGCGTATGCATAGCTGCTCATGTTATTAAAATGTGAATGTTAATTTTTACAGCATTCTGAGGTACATTGCACACATTTTAGGTGAAGAAACGGATGCAGAGAGGTAATATGATTTCCTTTAGGCCAGAGTGGCAAAAATTAGATTACAGTCGAAGAGTCCATCTTGGAGGCTTTTGGGTTTAGTTATTACTGGATAGTTCCCTTTTAACAGATTACGAATTTCTGAAATGATGTAATATAGAGGAATATTTTTGTCCGAGAGAAGGGATTCAAGCAGAAAAGCACTGCAAGGCTGTAACAGTGTCTTTGGTTGTTGGTTTGTTTTTTGTTTGGTTTTTCTTTTTTGTTTATTTTATTATTTTTATTTTTTATTTCAGAAGTCTGAGGCCAAAGAGGAATTTGTTAAAGTTAGAAGGAGGGATTTGGAAAGGCTGACTACGGAGGTTATGCAATTGCGGGATTTCTTACCCAAAATAGTCAATGGGGATATCCTGGGGACATTCCAGAAACTGGATGCTATTGAATCAAGTGAGTAGTACCACGTTACAAGCTCATATAGTTTCTGCCAAAACTACTTAGAACAAACTGTCATTCCCCTACAAATAGTTGTAGAGTTTGTGGGGGTATTCCAGATTAAACTGTGATGTTCAATGAATGCTTTAGTAAATTAATGTGTTTGTAATGAAGAAAATGACAAACTCCATTAGAAATACTTAGACATTTAAAAATACTTTACTGTGGATAAAAACATACTTAGTTCAGGCAGTAAGCAAAGCTGTATCAGGAAAAAAGTGATTCCTCTGAGAAGAAGCGAAAGCACTCTGTTTTTCAAAACGTCACTTTGGATGCACAGCAAAAACCCTATGGTAAATAGCTATGGATAAAAAGTTAAATTTAAAGGAAGAGATAATATTGTAATTAGCCAGTCTTGTTTTTTAGCTTGTATGCTTTTTTGCCATAAATATTCATAATAAAATAAAAGTTGAAGACTCTCTGTTATAAAGATATTTTTACTGCTGTCCCCAAAGTCCAGTTTTTCAGTATTATGATTCTTTGTGCATTATTTTTTCAACAATTGCACCACTCCCAACGTGCCATCAGGACCAAATCTGAGTCTGCTCCATCCCTAGCCTGTAGCTTACATGCAACAGTACAATTCACCTGTTCTTCTAGGAATTGGTTTTGTCTGAAAAGACATGGGACAAGCACTGAGACAGATTATAGAGAGTGTGTCTCTTTTAGAATATCAAGTGATTAATTGAAAATTAATTTGCAACAGCTGGCTAAGAAAGAGTGAGATAGAGCCTCAAGGCCTGTCTCCAATACCAAGTAATATATTGGGGCAGAGCTTCCAGCTGCCTCGGTGATCCAGTCTTTAGAAAGATTCTTCCATGCCATCAAATCCTAACAGAGATGAGAAGACTGTACTGCCTCTCCTGCTGCCAGTCAAGATATCATCTGTGTCACAAGAAGTGATGTAGGATCTGGAAATGTTCGCTTTATGCTATTGCAAGGCATCAAGGGCTGTTTCCAGTTGCATTAAGTGTTTGAGATCTTCAAGTAGTCAGATCCTTGTTTTAACTACTTCTATCAGTGCTCAGTCTCAAGATTTCTCATACTGATCCTTCTTATGCTCCTTGTGCCAGGCATCAAGGAGACACTGTCAGGGCCTTCCAGCAGCAGGTTTCTGGCATCAGCATGGGGATTTTAAGACTTCCCTTTGGATGTTCTGCTGGCTGGCCAGTGCTCTCTGGGTCCTTTGGAGGAATGCCTGAAGCTGAGTCAGCCTTTGAACTCTCTTGAGTATACCTGCTCAGTGGAGATTTCTCTTGCCTTTGATGAGGTTGTTTGAACATTTATTCAGACTCTTGCCATTGTTTGCCCCTACAGCTGGACAAGTCAAGTGGTGATTTTTGCTACTTCAATCTGCTCCTACCTCTGTGGCATGCAATAAGGCAGACTGAAAGGAGGCTTTGGAGCATATGGTTCACAAAAGGTTGGACATCACAGGAACACAAGCAGTCTTCAGTCTCAGAATGGTGAGCTCGCTGGTGCTGTTTAGGAAATACAGTCTCTTGGTGTTGGCATATGAAGCTTACAGGAGTCCTGGCAGTTACTAGAGATGTGTTTTCACATTGTTCTTACAGAAGCCTAAGGGGTGATTTGTACATCTCTCTAGACTTCCATCAGCTATTGCAGTTTTCTAAGTATTATAAACATGAAGTGGTTAGCAGGTTCTCATGCTTCTGAAGAAGTGCAGATTACAGTCAGAGACTTTGAACACTTCTGGCCCATTCAGTTGTGAGACTGATGGAGTCTTGAACAGCTTTGAGAAACCTTGAGATCTTTGCATGTTTCACTTGTATATCTAGGTCAATAGGATGCCCATTTGCTATGGGAGCATCCCATAGGTGGTATCTTGAGATTTAAGCTGGCAATGGTCAATGCGACCAACATCTACTTTTCAGGCTGGTGTCAGGGTGTTGGCTAAGGCTTTTGCCAGGATCACTGTTCATTTCAAAAAGAAGGGTCTGTTTTGTTCTTACTGCCCTCCTCAGGAAGAGTGTTTGGCTCCAGGAACCTTAGAAAAATAGCTCCCAACAAATTTTCTCTGTTGTTATGCATATGTTTAGCAGAACTCGCCCCATTGGGGAAATATTAAAAATTGCATTTAACATTGATCTAGTATTTGGATCAGTAGAATTGGAATTCCATCACTTGTTGGCATTCATCATAATTGTATTCATTTCTCCACCTCCCAGAGCCTTGACATTAGGTCTCTGGTCCAGAAAATCTGATGTGACCTACAGCATGGATAAGAATGAGCCCACCTGAAAAGGTCTGAAATGTGGGCCTCCTCTTCTTTTGTTGTGCTCATTGCCTTGTTCTGCTTTTGAGTCAGCTGTCTCTCTCAGGGGTAAATGCTACCATTTCCCAGAGTCTGATTCACCACTGCAGGGGTAAAGTTATATATTTCTTGTTTGTGTAAGGATGCCATTTCATATTTCTTGCTTATCTAAGTAGCAAAAGCTGCTTCTTCACTTGGTGGAGGTAGACAGTCTGAGCCTCAAGATTTTCATGTCAAGAGGGAAGGAACTTTCTTAGTGGGGGCTGGGACTTGCAGTCAGTGGGAGAACCTGTTGGGTTTCCCTGTGTTCTGCTCAGGACCACGGTGTGCAGGAGTCAGCAGCACAGCTGCAGTCTTCAGCGTCAGCAAAATGTCTGCCACTGTGTGTCAGGAGGCTGTCAAATGTCAGGACTGGTGCATGCAGCCTTGAATTCACTTTCACAGCAAAGACGTGCACTGCTGGGAGAGCTGACTGGATGTAATAGGGGGAGTTTCCAGGAATGAGACACAGCTAGAAGCAGATCTCTCTTCATCAGCTTCCAATATTACCCATTTTTTCCCTCTAGAAGGGACGTAGTTTCCCTTGACATAAAACATAGTGATACCTTAGAGGAGGTTGACACATCCATCTTTTATCTGGAGGACTTCAAAAGATACAGGTAACATTGTATTAACACCCAGTAAATACTATTCCCCTTCTCCTGGCTTAGTTTTGCTTCCAAGACCTTTGAAGTCTGCCAGTGAAGGATGTGGCATCTTTGTGTGTCTGCTGGCTGTGCTGATACTGGATTCAGGGTGGATCCATCCTCTTTAAGGCTGGAAGTGATTCTTCTCATTCAGGAGAGCTTGTTTCCTTGCAGCAAGAGAGATTTTCACTGGGAGTTGTGTTCCACTGGATGTACTTCCTGGCAAGGATAAACAGGTTCTTGATTTCCCACTGATAAGCAGAGCGTGCCCTACTCTGGATCAAGACATCTTTCTGTCAAGTACTTAAGACAAACACCCACATAGTAATAGGTCCATGGGACTGAATTTTCTTTACTGGACAGAAGGAAAGAAAGTCTCCTACTGCTGACCAGAGTTATTCCTCAAAAGCTCAATGAATCCATTCCCCTCTTCGTTCTTTTCCTTTGGATTGCAGGTTGAGAAGAACTGAATGCTTGGAGAGCATGCCCTGGCACATACATGTTTCATAGGAGTGGACCCTCTACTGGCCTCTTTGGTTTCTGTTAAAAAGTCTTGGTGTTGGTAGCTTAGAATCACGCAAGGGCTGAGAGCAAATATGTTCCATCTCTTTAGAAAAGCTGTTTGTGGCTAGATCATCTTTTTTTATACCTACTACTCAAAGCAATGTGTATATATTTGAGATGATAACATTTTGTCAATTAAGACCAAAAAAGAAAGGAGTTTATTTCTAAATAATGTAGAATTACTAAATAAAATGCCAGAATCCAAGCTGTTTGGATAATAGGGACTGTTTCTTTAATGATACTATCTTTTTATGGTTAAATTTGATATGCTCTTTGGTAAATACATTAAAAAATATTGACCACATGTATCGGAAGTGTGTTAAGCCATAGACTATACTCTCATGATCAAGGGTATGGCGGTCGAAGTGGGGTGTAACCTGTTTTTTAAGCTAACCAAAATTACAGTAGATGCTGTTTGGACATTAATTCTTGGAATTACTTAAATGTGTTTCTTTTTTCTCAGTATAACTACCAAGCATCCAGAACTGTGGTTTTTAAAGTAAAATACAATACACAACAATTGTTAAAAAATCTTTCAAAGTGAATTTTTTTTTAAAACCGACATTATGATCATGAAATACTATTGTACTTTTAACTTCATTTCTATTCATTAAAATAAAGCATTTAAATTGGAATGTATTTCTGATAACATCAGAGATCAATTTTTTTAGGGGAATCATAAAATTTGGTTGTCACTGACATAATGTTTGCATAGTTTATAGTCTTATAATACTTTAGGAACATTCAGTTAAAATGTTTGGAGTAGTTGCATTTCATTCTAACTATTCATATAATTTGTACATTGTATATTGAAACACTCACTTTTGACTGATCTTGGTATTCTTTTTCTTAGATGTTCACTATACTCACTGAATTTTGAAGATACCAGACATGAAAACCATCATGAAAACAAACAAATAAAAAAAAAAAGTAGGCAATTGAGTAAATTTTTAAAAATTCCTGAGGAGGTGGAGAACAGTTCCAGAATGGTGTCAGTTGGCGCACAGTATTTAACAGCTAGATGTGATTCTTTCAGTCTTTTCCTGTTTTAAATCAGAAACATGTTCCTTTCTTACAAGAACTGCTGAAATGTGGCAATATACTGGTGATATACCAGTTTAGCCACGAGGAGGTGATCTAACACAAGCAAATAGTTAAAACACCTCATTACAGTTGCACTTGGTGGATTGTTTTTTCTTTAGTGCAAGCCCGTTGGTCATAACTTACTACTTCATTTATCTGATTTATTCTATCACAGACATGGAGAAAAAGGAGGAGGAAATAGAGCAGCTGAAAATGGATTGTGAACACTTCAGAGCCCGTCTGGAAACAGCCCAGGCAGATTGCATGAGAGAGAAGAAGGTAGATTTGCTGTCAGAATATTGGTATCTGTATGCTTGAGTTTTAATAACAAAAGCAGTAATGATCAGTTTTTCATGTTCATGACACAAAATACATCCTCAGCCTGAAAAATGACCTGGGATTTCTATTCATATAGTCAGGTGATGAGAAAATTACTTACCTCTAAGTTCATAACTGATGTGTTTTTCCCCTTGATACTTCTAAGAGCAAAAGCGTGGGTATTATAACTAGACAAAATATAGTAAGATGCAGTACCAAAAAGTATTCGATGTGTACAAACAGAGGTACCAACTGACAGCTGGTCTCCCACTTAGGTACCTAAGTCTTGCGTAACTGCATGGATCTCTCTTAACTTCTATACTGTGTGAGGAGCAGCTGTAATGGGGTTGCATTACGGGCTTCTTGTCAGGTTTCATTTTGGTGTATGGAAAGTTGAAAATCAACCACTAGCATTTTGTTTATGTTAATGCGTTGAAGTAAAGCATTGGGTATTCGGGAAGATCGTGGTGTAGCTGGCATCAAAAGGTCCTTCGCGGAATCAGTTCTTTTGAATTTAATGTAACTATAACATATTTTCAAAGAGGACAATAGAAGATAACGCAAACTGCAATGTACAAAATGAAACTGGCCTCTCTTTTGGCTTACTGTAAGCTGTGGACCTTTCTTTAGTTTTAATAGTATCTCTCAATGCACCTATTGATCCAATTGCAATGTACAGCTGTGAGTCAAAGAACAATTACAGGGCTCCTTTTGCTCAGGCAGTATTGTATTTAGTGATTATGAGAGGGGAGATTCTTAACAATGAAGGAATAGCAAAGACTGTGACTTCTCAGACTGTGGGTCTTCTGTGAAGCCACTGGGGTTCAAATAGGATCATACAGACTAGCGGCTTGATTTCTCAGAGGCGTGAGAATTGGTTGTGATTACTTGCTGTAAAAGTTAATCTCCTTGAAGCTGATAGCTGTCTTCAGTAGTCAGCAGAAGCTCACTTTATTGGGGTTCTCACTTTATTGGAGTTAGCATTTGGTTGCTGTCCTGCTATAGGCATTCTTGCGTACAGTTTATAAATTATTTTCTACGTATTTATCTTGTGAAGGAAAAGGAAATGATTCACTGAAATAAACATAAAATAAATGCATTTTCTAGTTGAGCAGTGCCCTTTTCTTAGGGTATCATAAATCAACATTTTGCATTCCAAAATTTCTGTGCAGTGCTGTATCACTGATTGGGGAATTGCCGTCCTTTCTGAACCTGAGCAGAACTTAAAGTGCACATGTTATTCTTGGCTAATGTCTTCTTTGTCTGTCTTCTCATAGTTATGTACTTAAGCACTGCTGTATTCTTGTTCCTTGACCCTTTCCTGAAGATGGTGGTGTTGCATAGCACAGTGATTGCTTTGTGATGTGAACTCTCAGGAGTGTTGCTTCCAGCTAGGTTATTTGCTTTTGCAGTCTCTGTTTATTTTTCTGGCTCTTTAATGTGCTATTTCGTTTTCTTTGCTTCATACCTTTGTTCTGATGCTGCTTTTGATCTATTAAAAATTCTGGCATTTCTTGTGCTGGTTTTGCCTCCTTGTTGGGAAATCTAGCTTCAGTATTACAGGGTTTTATGTCTTACTATTCACTATTAGCATCCAAATGCAAAAGAAATGTAGTAAAAGATACATTTTCCTAAGACAAGGACAGTGCAGAAAAGAAAGGCGGGGACAATATAGGGGTTAGACATGAAGATGCCTGATGCACATGGTGGCAGAAAAGCTGGTAGGTCTGGCAGTGAGTTATGTAAAAGGTAAAATTTGGCTAACGTGCTTAAAAATGATCAAAGTATTACCAAATAAGAGACTTTTCCTGGGACTTCTATGCCTAGGGAATCAGCAGCAAGTGTCAATGTTTTACATATATTAAACTATAAGGTGAAAGAGACTCCAGAGAGTAAATATGCACAGAAATCTGCTTGATACATTTAATCTGAACTTTACAAATCTTAGCCTGTGTTTCAGCAGCAGCATGATAACGCAATGCAAATCAGGCTGTCAGGTGTGATACAGGAGGCTAGGTAGGTAATTGATAACAGAGTACAAGCAGCTTTGTACTGGTTGATACCATGTTACGTACGTTTTCAGATGAGTTTATGTTTCTATTCTTTCCAAACACTCAACACAAAACATTGAGGCGAACCCCTGAAATGACAAGATACTTATTTTAAAATCTTGATGGGAATACATGGTTGAAAGTTCTGTTTTGTTTACTTGCTTTCAAAATTGACATAGAAGATTCCTTCTCATTTTCCCAGACTTCATCCTTATAGCTAAAGACACAGGGGAGGCTGGGCTGAGGAGGGCGCTTTCTGCGGTGAATCTGAAAATCCCATGCCCACAAAATGGGCAGAACAAGATTCTTCTCTTCTTTTGGTATTATGTGATCTGTGATTCTCTCTTTAATACTTGAGTTAGCATAATTTTCTTGATTGGCCTTTATCTTTCCCTGCAGCACTGTCTAATATGACCCCACAGACTGCAGAATCCCTGCCATTGTCTCACTGTTAGCACTAGCTCTAAGCTGAGAAGTGCAGCAGCTTTGCTATCCCTGTGGCAGTTGGTAGGAAGCCAGTGAGACCTAGAATCATACCTAATCTCATGGTATTCTTGTGGCCAACTTCCCGTGTGACTGGAAAAAAGTATTGCCAAATTGAAACTCGGTCCTGGTCATGTTGGATTACTCTGTTCTCTCTTTATGCTTTGTGGCAGTGATCACTGAACAGCTCACTTAGGTGATGGATGCACCATGGTGCCTGGGCTTTCTTGGTATGAAAGGCCCTCCAAACTTCAAATATTAGGTGTGTTTTTCCAGGGACCCTGTCTTACTTTGCTACTGCTGATCAGGAATATGCCAATAGAAAAAAGGTGGAAGAGACAACAGTATTTATCCTAGATATCCAGCAACTCTACCATGTTGGCTAAGGCAGAAGTCTGTTTTGAAAAACATAACAACCCTCCCTTCCTGAAAGATGTTTCCAGTATCTTTTGTAAGGTGTCTGGAAAGCCTGACCTCTGATGCTGAAATCTCTTCTCTCTTGAAGAGATGTGTAGCTATTTGCTTAGGAGGAGTAGAGTCTCCTGTCAGACTTCTCTAGGTGCCACACAGTCTCGGTGGGTCACTTGGTCTGACCTTGTGGACAGGCTTCTGGTTACTGTCAGCCTCCACAATGTACGTACTGCTTAGATATAGCTCAGGAGAGAAGGTATGTATCTGCAACTGCTGTGAGTTTGCCACCCCCTGTTCCTTCTCCTCATTTCATGTATGGCTGTGATGTTGTTTCTTGTTCTGTCCCTTAGCCTAGAAATGTGATTTGGCTGACATGAAGCGCAACCAAAATTTCCTTATGCTATTTCAGGAGAAACTAGACCTCCGACAGCAGCTGAATGAGGCCAAGCAGCAGCTCCTGCAGCAAGCAGAGTATTGCACAGAAATGGGCGCAGCAGTGTGCACGTTGTTGTGGGGTGTATCTAGTAATGAGGAAGCTGTTAAAACCATTCTAGGAGGAGTAAGTATGGCAAGTGAATGCTTATCAGTGGTAATGCTGTTAGGCCTTTAAAATAAGGACCTTGCTCTGTAACACCCTTTAATGTAAGGATTTATTTCAGAAACTAATTGGACTGTGAAAGTGTTTTCTGAATTATATAGTCATTGGGAACCATCCATTCTCATTTAAGAAGTTTTGGAACTAGAAAGTGTTATGAAGCAGTCTGGGAATAAATGCAGTAATTATTTCTTATCTTACCAAACAAGGATTGTCTGTTTTCCACCACACACAGTTAAACTGGAAGGAAGGCTGCAGCTGGCACAATTTAAATATCTTTGCAAGCTAATAGAAGAAGAAAATAATTCTTGGGCACATGCGGCAGTTCCCATGCCTGTAGAGAGCTCAGAGGAGCTATGTCTATGGAAGGAAGACAGATCCATCAGTTCTCAACTTCATTAAATCTTTATGCTGCCTTAATAGTTGCATGAGTCTTGGAAATTTAGAGAGCCTAGCTGCTTTGAATCTAGTGAATCTTATTAAAACTTCAGTGTTAATCGTGGACAGGTAGCTTATTTGGAAAAAAAACAAAACAACAACAGTTAAAGACAATAGTAGTATTAGAACTAACACAGTTTCACTGCCAAGTGCAGGTGATGGAATTAGGAGGCATCAGATGAACAGGCCTGATAAAAAATATGATTTTCAGTCTTGTCACAGCCAACATGAGAAGAAATTGTTGTATTTAATCTGAGTGAATTAATGCCACAGTTTCTTCTGGCTTGATTTTTCAGCAGCATGATGAACAACTGAGTGAATAGGATTAGTTCATTATAGTAAATAGTAAACTAGTGTGTTTGTAAGAGTTTTTTCAGTTTGGGTGCGCCAAAATACAATTCTGACTTTATATTGGATATTAGAAAGCTGTACAGTGACAACTTTTGGTGATAATTTCTGATGATTCAAGATCCAAGCAGCAGCAGTTACTAAGGGAAAAAGTCTGCAAAAACACTGTATAAAGCAGTTAAAAAAAAAAAAAAAGGCAGATGGGTACTACAGAGCCCCCACATAGCAACAAAAACAGTATAAAATTACATTCGCTATTTTCAGAACAGTTTGTAACTGTGAGAGTCAACAATATTTAGTGACTAGCCATTGTTATTTGACTTGTGAAATAGTATTGAAATGGTATGTTTCCCACAAACAAAACACTAGCAGTGATGAAAATGACCGTATTTCTACAAGACAGGAGTAAAATTAGTAGAAGCCTTGTTGAAAGCAGTCTTAAGTATCAAAATCAAGTAGAATTAGGTAAATCCAAAACTGTTACCTGATGATTTGTATAAGGGTAAGAAGCCCAACTGTGAAGATGCAATACTTTTGTTTCTAAGTTTGTTTGAAATGCACAATAGAATCGTAGAATAGTTAGAGTTGGAAGGGACCTTAAAGATCATCTAGTTCCAGCCTTCCAACTGCCCTGCCATGGGCAGGGACACCTTCCACTAGACCAGGCTGCTCGAAGTCCTGTCCAACCTGGCCTTGAACACTTCCAGGGATGGAACACAACTTCTCTGCGCAACCTGGTCCAGTGTCTCACCTCAGGTGTCACCACCTTACCCTCAGAGTAAAGAAGTTCTTCCTGATATCTAATCTGAATATACCCTCTTTCAGTTTAAAACCATTACCCCATGTCCTGTCACTACACTCCCTAAGAAAGAGTCCCTCCCCACTTTCCTGTAGGCCCCCTTTAGGTACTGGAAGGCTGGAGTACTTCTATTGTAGTCATTCCCGGCAATCATTGGAGCCCATTGAACTGCTATACTTCTGGTGAAGGTTGTAGCAACATTTTAGGGCATCATTTTCTTGTGATGGTGCATGTAACGTGATAAGAAACATGCCTGGATTTGCAACAAGACTACTAGGAAAAACATGAATGGGTTGTGTGTCATTGCATCAACCACAGATTACAACTGGCAATGAGTCAAGTTATTAAAAGATAATGGAGATTTGTCATACAAAGTTTTTGGTTTGGGTTATTTTTGGACAAGTTGTACAGACCATAGCATCTTCCTCCCTCCCCTGAGAAGGTGCTATGAACTACAGAAATGTGTAAGGACGTCAAGAGTGCTTTGAAACTGTTGCTCGTATTTAAGCACATGGGGAGGGTGGCATCAATTCAAAATCACTTCATGCCTTAGGGAACAATACTCAAAGTTTTTTCAGTCTTTGCACAGGCACATGGAAGTAGGTCTTTCATACAGTTTTATAATGCAGATTGACTGAAATGATGTTTGGGACCAATATAATTTGTGTCCATATATGTTGGGAAAGTCAAAACTTATGCAGCAAATTTGAAATGTAACACAAGTAGTTTTCAAGGCAGTGAGGGAGAGATGCCTGCTGTTTCTGCCCATGTGTAACATTTCTAGAGAGAACTTGAAGAGACATCCCGAGAAGCAGCATGAGAGAGAGTTTTCAAGGATGCCTACCTGCATGTGCCAAAGAAGAAGTAAATTAATTCCCGTCAGATTGTTTTAGATGTCTTTCAGAAAACTTCAACCAGATATCCACATGACAGGGCTCTTGCATGGAAATGCAAGCTGAAGGTTTGATTTCAGAACAACACCAAGGCCTGCTTCAACGTGAGAAATTTTGGATCCTACAAGGTGGTCTGCTGCTTCAGTTATCTGCTATGATGACAAATGACTTTATATTTTATAGCAACAGTTTTGCACGCAGGAGTTACATGGACAGCAAAGGGTTCATTGCACCATCTGAGCTCAAGCACCTTAATGGCTGCTCTCAGAACTGTCCTTATCTCAGTGTCAGTGGGTGAGACATTCTTCAGTCCCTTGAAAATACTGTCAAGCTAATAAGAGACTGTGCAGAGTATGTAATGTTTGCTATTTATAAATCTGATTGGTCTCTGCTGCAGCTCCTCAGACCTCACTGCTAGTTAATTAATGGCTATTTGGAAAGAAGGTTCAGCAGAGAGGATACCAGCGACATGTCAACAGACTGGCAAATAGAAAATTTTGCTTATTTTCTGTGCAACATACCAACTGCTTGGTTCGCTTAGAACTCTATTATGTTCCCATGTGAATATATATTTTCATAATAGCTTATACTAGTCTGCTATAGTAGGCTCTCTTCATTTTCTCTCACGCCCTCTGCTTCTTGAACTATAGTCACTGCTTATGTTAAAATTGCCATCTTTGAGGTGTGGTGTCCATATAAGTATAAAAAAAGTACATCCAGCATGTGCAGAAGTGCACATTTTTCCATTCTCTTCCCCCACGATCCCTTCATTCCTGTTATTCTGGGACCACAGTATCATTTGTGAAGATCCTGAGTATCGGCTGACCCTGTTTTTTATGCCCTGTTGCTGGAGTCACCCCACAGGAACTGTACATCTTTGATGTGGTGAATGTGCAGCAGTGGAGGAATAAATAAATATTACCAGTAGCTTTGCACATATTGTGAAAGCCATAGTTTTGACAAAATACTAAGATTTTTGGTCACTTTGCAAAATTAGTAAAAGTTCAGGCATTTCTTGGGCTGTCCCATTGGGTTGCTTCTGGGCATGAGTAAAAGTTTCAGCTGCTTCATGAAACAACTGGCAAAATTATTAAAGACACTGGGAAACCTGGCATTATGGGCTCTCTGCTATGCTATTTTTGTTACGGAACCCAGCATCCTCTGTGTGAAATAGTGTTCCAGCAATGTTTTACAGGTCAGAATTATTAATAAACAGAAACAGTTCTCTCCATCCATCTTTTTGGGCTCTGGCTGTACCTCTGACCAGGCTCTTTGACCTGCCCTGAGCTTTGTATCAGGTGGCTGCTTACTCAACCAAGATACCCCAAAATGGAGGAGTATTCAAGCTGAGGGGAGAAGACTGCATAATATAATTATGGGCTGTACTCCTGTTCGTATGCTCTGGCGTGATGACTGTTTTTCTCACGTGACATTGCTGACTTAAATTCAACCTGTGACCCAGGAGAGACCTCCATTTCCTTTTCTAAAGAGCTTCTACCTAGCCTGTTCTTCATCCTGTATTGAACAATTAATGAATCTTGTTTAGGACCCAATTGAATTCTGCTTTTTTTCTGGGTATTTCATTGTTTTTTTAGGAAATTAATGGCAAGTCACTGTGTCAGGCTGCCCTCTAGTCTTCAGCTGGATAGGGTTTTGACAAAAGCTGCTGTAGTAGCCCAGATAAATGCAAAACACCTGGTGCAGCTATCACAAAGCAAAGAGATAATATCCTCACTTTTGAAAATAAGCTTTAATTCTGCTGTTTGATATATATGATTGTGGGTTTAGGACATAAATACGCAATGGTTTAGTTTTATAAATAAATGTAGCATTGAGTAGTTTCCCATTTTCTTCTGAGGTAATGGTTTCAAATATTAGAGGAATCAAACATGTCAGTGCATACCTGCTATTTTCTGGGTTTTTTTGAAGTAACAGGATGTTTTAGTAATTTTGAAGATTGTCCAGTTTTACTGTAGCATCTAATAATCATAGTTCCTGTAGTGTGTATAATCTTTTTTCTCTTCTGCACTTGCAGAGTAAAGCAGTAAAGTTTTTCACAATCACTGCACAGACCATGGAGAGCTTTGTGAAGTCATTAAGTGAAGACATGAAGCAGCAGGATTTGGATTCTGATGAAAATCAGTTTGTATTAGCTTTGGCAGGGATTGTAACAAGTAAGTTAATGTTACCTCTCAGAATAACATTCCGTGTGTACTGGGAATTTCTGTATTACCTTATGTGCTGTAGTAAATACAGCTTTCCAAAGTGAGGTATTTAGTCAATGTTGATATCTTGGGTGACTTTCTAGTCTCACAAAGTTCTAGGAGATTTTGTCATTGACATTTCTGTGAGGCATTGTACTGTCTGTGACACAGTTAAGGATTAGACAGGTAAGAACCGGTGAGTTCTGAAATTCCCTAACATGTCCATTCAATCTGGAGTAAAACAAGGACCATACTAACGTTTCTTTTTAGGGTCACAAAACAACTAGAAAGCTACAGATCTAGCTTAGTATTGCTGCCCTTGGCTTGAAAGGCTGTGAGAAATGGGGTTGATACGTTGTCTGCATGTTTGTGAAACTGTGCCACTGTCAAACTGACTCTAATGACATGATGCAAGATAGATGAAACTGGGTATTTATACAAATAAGTGAATCTTGCATTAACAGCTTTTTTGAGAGTGTGATTTTAGGTGTTGTGGTGCCATTAAAGATTGTAATAAAATACAGTATGTGATGCATTATGCCACTGTACCAAGGCAGAATCCAGTTCTCTCCAATTGTTGAATTGAAAAAAAACCATAAAAGGCGTAGCAAAAGTAAAGTCTGAACAAAGAAAATGTTTAAAGGCTGGGGGTGGGTGGGGTGTTGGGGTTCTGCCTGAGGAGGAATCAGGATGGTGACATGAAATCTTGCTTCACTGAAGCTCATATAAATTTTGCCAGTGATATTACCAAGATTTCTCTCTCTGTCTCTATAATTTGGCAAAGGAGGTTGCTGAAACTCATGTGATAAAGGATACAGTCAGATGAACAATGTAGTTTAATCCTCCTAGTTATGCTGTAAGTAGTATTACACTAGAAAGCAGTATAAAAGAACTCTATAAGGAAGTGGTCATAAAGTGCCAAGTATTCAGATGTTAGAAAACAGCAGAAGTTCTCAGTGCAGTCTTAATACAGTCCAGCGTGCACAAACATTCCAATAACAGTCTTTAAGCTGTGTCCATAGTACGTCTGCTTATTCTGAGGTTAAAAAAGGCATCATGATGTACGAGCTTAGGAGAGAGAACCTGAGGCTGCATCGAAGTGGAAGAATGCAGCAGATCCCCAAACTTGCCCTGAGTGGGAGGCCAGGGAACCAGGTTCTGTCACTAGCTACATACACCACGCTTCATGCATTTGGAGGAGGCTTGGCCAGGTGCACAGTACAAAGAAGCTCGGTTTGCTGGAAGATGCCTCTTGCACATAAGGATGCCCTAAAGTATGCGGCAAGCGTAAGGGAAAATAGTAAAGGAAAGTCTGATTTGGAGCAGTAGTCTTTGAAAATATTTTTGCCTTTTGTTTTGTGCGCGAATAATGCAGTGCTTGCAGAGGTAGGAAAAGAGCTTTTGAGTAGATGTCCACGAGAATTTTGGTTGTGTAATGTGCCAGGTATATTGGACTGAGTGATTGTAAAACAATCTGCAATCTCTTTTCTTTGAAGTGGGACCTATAATGGTGAGCTCTACTTCAGTACCACGTTATTTGCAGATGGATCCAACCTTTTGTTTCATAATTCACTGTGTTACTGTTAGGATACTGGCCACTCTTAATAAACAATTACCAAAGTCAGATTATGAAGGAGTTTGACCAGTATAATTGCTTCAGTATTTGCTATATAGATGAATATAGTTTGAAGTTTATATAGATGCCATAGTTCATTCTTCACAGCTGAAATATCTTTTTAGCGGTCCTGATAATTAACTTTTGTTTGAACCATGATTTTTATTTTGATGTTTTGTTTTCTCTCACAGATGTGGCTGCGCTGGCATGTGGCCGTGAGTTCTTGGTTAGTTCAAGTCGTGAATTACTGGACACTATGATGCACCTCCTGGGAGACATGAAGCCAGGACTCTGCACCAAATTTAAAGTGTATGATGACTTTTTTTTTTTTCCTTTCAAATGAAATGCTTTATCTTGCAATATAGGTCACAGTGATGACAGTAGTTTTCCCACTCTCCCATTATTTCCTTTCCTGGAGAGGAAATGTAATTTTTGGAAATTTACTTCACAGTAGCATTCCTTGCAGATATATCAGGCTTGGCTAAAAGGCTAGCTTCATCCAGATTTTGTGTTTTCGGAAGTCTCTTAAGCACCATAATACTGTAGAGATGAGCAGGGATGCACTCTTCTAGCTTAGGAGGGGCTGGTGAGTTGATGGTCAGATAAGGAAGGCGTGATGTCAAGTTTTAAAACAGAGAGGATGTGGGAAATGTGGACTCATTTATTCCAATATGAAGACTGTAAGATGCTACATCTGCTTAGTGAAGAAAGTGAGCTAAGAGCAAAAGTTGAATTAGTTTATGCTATGTAGTAGCCAGAAGCACCATGCACTTACGTTTGTAAAAGGTAATGCCTATAAAGGGACCTTGTGATACACCACTGTAAAGAAAAGGCCATGTTACACAGTTCAGATGCTGGAAAAGTTGTACTTTCCAGCTGATGGAGAGATTAAATAGACTATAGTCTTTGCCTTTTTCTCAGAGCTGTTACAACCTGAGGATATATGGCCTTGACCAAGAAGATTGATGAGTAGTTGCTCATCTGCTAAGCTGTGGGCACTTGCCCCATACACCTGGATAATTTGTTCATGAAGATGGCTTAAGCCAGGGTGGTGGTTTTTTTCATAAATGGGACACGCACGCACACACACACACACACAAAGAATTCATACCCAAGCCAGCTGTCACAGCTCAGCTGATAAACAGCAACCCTGTCAGGCACAGTAACTTGACTGTGTCCATGCATGCATTTAGGCAGGTTGTACGTGATAGGCATGAAATCAGTCTTGGTTTTAACTCTGCATAGGTTTTATCTTGCCTGACCTCAGCTATCAGAAAGGTAGATGTAAAGCATCTGCTAACTGTCTGGGCTCCTTCCCACAGTCAGTGGAAGGAGATGGTGCTGTCGGGTGATCACTGTCTCAGCCCGTGTTAGGGGGATCGAGTTGCCCTCTGAAGATGCTTGCCTTTCCCAATTGCGTAGCGAGGGGGAAGCTGAATAGCCTGTGCTGTAGGTAGTGGTTAGATACTTTGATGTCAGTTATTTACTGTGTTTCTCAAGTGTTGGGCTTGAAGGTCAGCACTCAAAACAGGGTAATCAACTCTTGCGATAGTGGGATTTTTTTTGTAAAGCCCCAACTAGAAGATTTCTCTGAGATTCTCAACTTAAGAATGAAAAGGTAATTTGTACCTTCATGTGTATAACAAAAAAAAAACCCTACACCACGAAAAGAGGACCTATACTGTTTCAAAATCTATACAGGGGGAAAAAAGAACAAGAGAGGACTTTATTTTTAGAGGAGGAGTGAGAGAAAAGTGTTCCTAAATGCACACACACAAAAACGCACTCTGAATTTCAAGTGAATGTGTGTCTATGGGTCCAGACAGATTATTTTTAATCATTTCAGATTGTATTAATGTAATCAGATAATATAATTGGATTTGAGGGTCTTTCTTTTGAATTGATGTTTTGGGTGTTTTTTAAATTATATTTCAAAATCTGCCTGCTTTGCAGAAGAATTACAGATGGTGTTATAAACTTGGTTGCCATACAGCAGTATACATAAAACAATCCCATGAAGTGGATAGGGATTCAACAGTGGCCAGCTTCTTAGGCTAACAAATTGAGCGAAGCCTAAAAAAAGAGGTTACACAAGGTATTTGATAAGTGAGAAATGTTAAGCGTATGTTACAATAGCTTGAATTCAGTGCTGTGATAATGTTTTCTGATGTTCCACAGAACCAACAATTTTTTTTTTCTTACTTTGAACTTTCCATTTGATAAAAAAACTGCTGTATTATGACATTAGAGCAAATGTCAGAACAGAGATTTCTTCATGGACTTGTCACAGAATGAGGAATCCTAATTTGCTCAAATGTTTTACTGCAAAATGTTTCCCCTGTGTTTGTCTTTCATGTCTGTGGTCAGATTTCCTTTTTGTCTATGAGCTCCCTATGTGTCTTGTCACTATTCAGTTCTTAAAACCCATTTCTAACAGTGGATCTCTTTCCTGTCCTTTTTGGGGATTTTCCACTCTCCCAGCCCAGCAAAGAAGGGTTTTGGGGGTGGGTTGGTTTCTTTGTTTTTTAAAAAATTGTTCTCTGCGTGTGAGGTTTTTTAGCTGCTTGTTAATCTTAAATTATCAACATTTTCGTAAGCAGATGTATCAGAAGAGCTCCCTTTTCTCCTTACCATAAGGAACATAAGGCAGTGCAAAATGAAAGACAGTTGTGAGATAAGGATATGATAGTTAACAGAAATTGTAGTGAAATTTCAAAGTAATGTATAGACAGACTCTGGAGTCATTACATGACTCTACAGGGGGATCTGGACAGGCAGGATCGATGGGCTGAGGCCAGTGGTATGAGGTTCAACAGGGCCAAGTGCCGGGTCCTGCACTTGGGTCGCAAGAACCCCATACAGCGCTACAGGCTTGGGGAAGAGTGGCTGGAAAGCTGCCTGGCAGAAAGGGACCTGGGGGTGTTGGTTGACAGCCAGCTGAATATGAGCCAGCAATGTGTCCAGGTGGCCAAGAAGGCCAACAGCATCTTTGTCTGTATCAGGAATAGCGTGGTGAGCAGGACTAGGGAAGTGATCGTGCCCCTGTACTCAGCACTGGTGAGACCCCACCTCGAATACTGTGTGCAGTTTTGGGCCTCTCACTACAAGAAAGATGTTGAAATTCTGGAGAGAGTACAGAGAAGGGCACCGAAGCTGGTGAGGGGTCTAGGGAACAAGTCTGGTGAGGAGTGGCTGAGGTAACTGGGGTTGTTTAGTCTGGAGAAAAGGAGGCTGAGGGGAGACCTTATCGCTCTCTACAACTACCTGAAAGGAGGTTGTAGTGAGGTGGGGGTCGGTCTCTTCTCCCAAGTAACAAGCGATAGGACAAGAGGAAATGGCCTCAAGTTGTGCCAGGGGAGGTTTAGATTGGATATTAGGAAAAATTTCTTCACCTCAAGGGTTGTCAAATATTGGAACAGGCTGCCCAGGGAAGTGGTGGAATCGCCATCCCTGGAGGTATTTAAAAAACAGGCAGACATGGTGCTTAGGGACATGGTTTAGTGGTGGTTCTGGCAGCGTTAGGTTGATGGTTGGACTCAGTGATCTTAAAGGTCCCTTCCAACCTGGATGATTCTGTGGTTCTATGATTATAAAAAATGTTTACACACAGACACTTATATACATCTACATACAGAGACAGACACATTTTTAAAACTATACCTCATGGATGAAAATGTCTGTACATTATTTTGGAAATACAATGTGTTTTTCTCAAAACATCACCATGGTATTACATGGAAGGACATCATCAACTTAAAATTTAAACAGTTAAAGAAAAAACTTGGCGTATTATTTTTGATGCTATGTTTGTCCTTTGCTCAGTTTTGAGGTTTTGCAATTCTTTTCTAGCTTTTATTTTCAAAAATACTTCTCTTTACTGTGTGACAAATCAGGGGAAACTGGGTCGAATTCTACACACAGCAGTGTCAAACAAAGTAATCTGATAAAGAGGAGCTCTCTATCCTCTTCTAGTTCCAGCAGTTCTGTGTTTTACTTGTACTGGTATATAAATCAAAAATTTACAGGGAAAAGCTGTGATTTATTCCAGCACTGCTACAATATCCATTGTAGTCCATGAGTATGTAATAAATATATCCAAGGCATCTACATGAGTGCTAAGACTGAAATCTTTGGATGTACTTGTCTTTCTGAAATAGCAGCCGTGTGAAAGACTTTAGGTTTTCTTCTCATCGGTATAGGGTTTGTTCAACATTTGTAATTGTTCGGCAGTCAATAAACATTTACACAATTGTTCATAGCTATAATTAAATTGTTAGGAATCTTCAACTTTGCTTATGTTACAGTTGAAAATAGCTAGCAAAAATATGTACTTTCGTACATATTAGTACATTTTGTGTACTAATCTCATGTATTAAGCAGACAAGAAGGGGCTTTAGCTGTGCTTTTAGTTCTAGATTTTGAAGAAAACATTGACAGATATAGTAGTATAAGATGTTAATTAAATTTGCCTTGCCTAAATAGGAAGACTATGAAGTGCTTAATTAAAAAGTCCTCCACATTAAAAAAAAGTCAGAAAGTATTGTTTATTCAGTAATTGTGTGTATCAGCTTTGCTTCAATAAGCACTTTTGCAATAATTATTGCAAAAAATACTTACTAGAATGCGCAAGTACTAGAGGTTAAGGTGGTATAAAGGGCTTGGAAATGCTTTGATTTTGTGCGTTTTGTGTGTTTAATTAGCAATAATATGCTACTACATCGGCTTGTGGGGTGGGTTATATCTTCTTCTGACACTCCAAAACCACAGCACTTACCTGGATCAACACCACCAGTCCCTTTTGTCTGCACAAAGCAAATAAGTGAAATAAAAATACAAACATAGTATCTTTTTACGTCACTTTATTTCTAACTGCAAATGTCAAACAGATTAAGGATGAAAGACATTGTCAAGAAATGCTAACACTTTCCATTAGAAGATACTGTTTTATTGACTGTTTTCATTCTGGGCCTTTGGTCTTGGGTTCTGGAAGCCAAGTAAGAGCTGCAGAGGCTGTATGAAAAGAAGCATATGGGCTTTACAAGCTGCACTTGCAGTTCCACAGCATCCCTCCCTGTTCATGGGTAGCCATTGATGCTGCAAATTTAATAGTCTGCTGTTTCTTCTTCCTACTGCTTACGAGCCTAGGTGATCAAACTCACAATGGTGCAGCACATGATGTAAGTTATGCCTCTTACAACTCAATTTAGCCTGCAATGGATTACTTTCCTTTCCTGCTTTCTGAAGGTATGCAGGGATACTGTCTGAAAATCTGCTAGTGACATAGTAGATTAAGCCATGAGAACTCGTATGAGAATAGGATGTGAGGTGTGAATTCCATTTGGAATTACATTATTTCCTTTTGGTTTGGAAATGGTGGCAGTGCAGTGACGTGCAGGTTTATCGCAGTCATGCGAGATAGCAGTTGCCAAGCTGGCCCCAGAATGGAGGAGAACATTCCAGCCTGTTACTGTTTCTCTGTAGTTGTTTTGTATGCAACCCAGCACCCCACTGTCAGTGGATATGATGACATGTTTCATAAATGGTATAGGAGCCCTGCTCATTCATCTTCTCTTTTCATTGTACAGAAAATTGACTTGCATGTTGCCATCTTTGAAAAGAAATAAAATAAAAAGTAATAGCGTCCATCATAGCACATCATAAAGTGCACTAATGCTCTCTCTCCCCAGCTGCTCCACAGCTGTAAAGATGACCTGCATAAAAGGCAGGACAGGAGAACATTGCTAGAAGGGTGAAAGAATTTGTTTGTAAGACACCTTTTGACTCCAGAGTATGGCTCTTTTTCCAGGCACATCAGGGACCTCTTGGGTCGAAGTTCATTGTACAGCAGTGATCTGATTGTGTAAGAGGCAGAGCATTAGTTTGTCTTCTTAATGTCAATGAGGTTTTTTTTCTGGATGTTCTCTGATTTTGAGTATCAGGTCCCATTCCTACTGCAAGTTAGAGGGAAATTGAAATAATTTGCATTAAGCCCACTAAGTCTCTGCTTAGCTGAAGAAGAGTTTTATCCACCAAACCCATAAAAAGTTGTATCAGCCATGTGGAAGATGGTGTAACAACATCAAATGTTTGAAAGCAAAACTTAGTTCAGCGGAAACTGCAGAAGATTTAATCCCAATGAAATGCTGTACATTGAGTATTAGCGATTGTTCTGGATAGCTTTGGAAAGGGAGACTCATTTTGAGTCCCAAGTTACCATACTTGTCTGACAGTTGAAAGCAGCTAAAAGTAAATTTTGACCCAGGCACTTTATCTTCATAAAGAGGCAAAGCTACCATTTCTGCATGCAGCTTCCCATACCTTAAAACATTACCTCAGCTCTGTCATGGCTAAGGCTGAGAGGGTACTTGTAGTCAAACCCCCTTTCCCTGATGGGTATCAGATTTTGCAAGTTAGTGATGGTACTGAAGCTTTTCATGTTCGCAGTAACTTCAGCGTGAGACACCATGGGAGAAGCTGGTGGGATTGGCAGGCTAGAGTAGTCCTTTTAAAATGCAGAGCCTTCTCCAGCCTACCTGTTTTTCTCTCTGTAGAAAAGTTGAGACTTTGGTTTAATTTATAACCTGTTATGTATGCAGCCCCAAAATGACTAATGAACTTTATTTTAGGAGGCTGATAAATTAGGAAATCCTGGGTTTGGAAGCTTTTGAAAATGTGGCTGAAATGAGCATATACTTAGTATATATATTTTTATTTTGTTGTTTACACACTGACATGCAAGGGACAAGCTTGGTTTTGGTTTGTCAGAGATGTCGTCTTAGGTTTTTTTCAATGCTCAGTTAAGGAAGTGTTTTCTAGCTGCCAGGCCATAGACCATCTCTGTTACCTGGAAGACAGGATATGGGGTCTGTCCTCCTTCAGCATCAATGACCATAATAAAAGACCTAAAGAAATCACCTTCTGGGGGAAAAAAAATGGCTTTGAGTGGGCCCAAATGTTATTTGGAAACAGTTTTGAAGAGGTGTGCATGAGAGTATCATTTGGCCTGTGTTATTCTGGTGTTGATCTACTATAAGACAAGAGCAGAGTTTACAGCCAAATTGAATTCCAGTGTTATTGACTTTTTAAAAAAAAATTTCCACATGTACATTGAACATAATCAATATGGGTTCCTGAAGGCAGAGTAAATAGGAAAGTCCATGATGACGTTTTAAGAGACAAGTAGTCTTTTTTTTCACAGCAGAGTCTCACTTAATGGCCTGGATCATATGGCCCTGCCTGACTGTGAGAGGCTAGAGAGCAGGCAGAGCAGGCCAGTTCTCTGCCTTGCACTCATAGCAGAAGGGACGAGTCTAGCTTACGAGGGACTGTGTTAAGCTTAGCTGGGACTACTAATACTTTCCTTTTCCCTCCCTCAGGTCTGTCCCATTCTTCCAAATCCTGCTGTAGGCGTAGTAACTTTCCCTGCTAGAGGAGAGAGACTACCTTGGTGTTTGTTGAATGCTGGCTATATATTGCATCTGTTCCCATCTGCAGAACGACCAGGAGGATATGTGAAAGAGGATGGCATAAGCAATGTGTCTGTGTTTCAGCTGACTGGAGGGTCAGCGTACAGAAAGGCTGATGTTGCACAACAGATGGAATGGAGACTTCCTTTGATGTTTCTAGTACTCAGTATACAGTCTTGCTTTCTGTGTTTCCTAGTGGCCCTTTTATTTGTCAGGGCAAACAGCTTATTTGAGATGATCGTCTGCCCAGTGGGGATCGTGAGCATGAAAGCGCTATGTCATAGGTTGTGTGGTCACGTAATGCCAAGTCCTGGTTTTGCACATCTCATGTAATGATTCTCATGGAGTTTGATGAGACTTTCTTACTCTCACATGGGGTATTTTTCCATGTGTTTGAAATATGTGATTTAACAGTAGAAACAAGGTTTTGCCCAACATTGCTTATATATAATTTGAGATTTGTCTGTTTTATCAAAATATAAATTATTAGAATAGGCTTCTGCATCAATGCATGCTTGGCATAAATAGCAAAAGATGCTAAAACATGATAAGAAATCAAAGGACATCATATCTTCTATGATATCATCTATCATATTAGCGGCCTTCCAGTACCTAAAGGGGGCCTACAGGAAAGATGGGGAGGGACTCTTTATCAGGGAGTATAGTGATAGGACAAAGTGTAACCATTTTAAACTGAAAGATGGTAGATTTAGATTAGATATTAGGAAGAACTTCTTTATGATGAGGGTGGTAAGACATGGGAACAGGTTGCCCAGAGAAGCTGTGGATACCCCATCCCTGGAGCTGTTTAAGGCCAGGTTGGATGAGGCTTTGAGCAACCTGGTCTTAGTGGGAGGTGTCCCTGCCCACGGCAGGGAACTAGATGAACTTTAAGGTCCCTTCCAACCCAAACCATTCTATGATTCTATGTTCTTTTTTTCTTTCAATTCTAGGCTAATGCTAATGTCACTTTACAACATGAGTATCAACTTGAAAGGCTTGAAGTACATCAGTGAAAATCCAGGTTTTATTCCTTTGCTTTGGTGGCTATTGAATGGTAAGTTGCTCTAAGAACCTTTTAAATTGTGGCTTTGGGGATTGTAGATTGGCAATAGGTGTTGGCAAATAACAAACCAGAAATTTATTTCTGTAACCTGAGTATGTATAGCTTTTGTCAGATTGAAAGTAAACAAAAAGGGCAAATAGCTAGAGGGAGAAGATGTGCATTTCCCACAACATTTTTGGCACTGTATGTAATATTCCATTAATATAAAATTTCTGGATGGTAGATTTAAAAATAGGGAATGGAGAGATTTGATGAAATGGATTAAAAAAAGCTACCTGTATTTTCACATACCAACTTTAAAATAAACCCTGAGGGGAATATCAGTTTGCTACCATTTAACAAAAGAAAATGTAACTGTGTTCTGACACATTTTGGGGAAAGAAGCCACCCTCTGTAACTACACTCACCCATGACAAATGTGACCTCATCTACAGCTGAAGAGAGGCCTTGTGTCCTACTAGGGTTTGGGCTTGCAGGGCTTGAGTACTATTTCCAGCTTTGCCTGTGGGCCAGTGCAGGACTTCAAGGACACGAAGGACTTCCATTGCCGCTGTCAGGTACATCAGTGACATCAAGTTTCTGCTCTTTCGGAGGCTTCAAATCCCTGCGTAGGAGCCAGCAGAGATTGACGTTGCCAGTGTGTGTTGGACTTGGCTGGCAGCTGTGTGCATAGCTTGTAAGGGACAGTGAGAACAGCAGTAAGGACAGAGCCGTGACACTGTCCTCCCTATGAACTGCTCCTAGACTTGCACTGTCTTGGCTTTCTCAAGTTTTTGTGGCTTGTCCATGAGAAGATTTTTGGTGTGCAGTTCATAGGACTGGGGAGGTTAGTCATCCTGGCACTCTGTGCTGCTAGGCAAAAGCCTGCTAAAATACAACTAGTAAATGCTAACAGCAGCTGAAGTGAGAGAGGTTGCATCTGCTTTTTCAAGGAATTAATTTTATATTGAAGTTTTGGAAAAGCTTTGATTTGGGCTGGGAAACTGGAAGCTGCTTGTATTGCTGATAGTTCCTTCAGCTGTTTTACAGAAAATGTAGGTACTCGTGGTTTTCACCAAATAATTTCCTGGTTTGCAATGCCATAGGCTCTCTCTTCTGAGATCTTAGAAGATCAAGTAATCCCTGTAAAACTGTTGGAAAACACCAGTTTTTGTAGTTTTTTTAATATAGTTTGAGAAAAATTGTATTCTCAGACAACTCTGAATACATGGTCCTTTGTTCTGCTGTGCTTAGAAATTTAACATATGTTAATCCAGATTTTCCTTTTACTTTATGTTTGGCTAATATATATACATAAGCTGTTGTTCTAGCAAAAAAAACCCCAACCGAAACACCCTCAAAAACCCTAAGTATGAGTTACCAAATGTGCCCTTCTAAATGTTGTGATAAAACAAAGAAGCTAATTGTTTGATGCAGTCTGTTGTTTGAAGAAGGCTCCTAGGTCATATAAGAGGATGAAATGGGGCACAGTTGTAATTAACTTGCAGCTGCTAGTGGAAAAAAGAAATGGAAAAGCATGCTTCTCTGCATTTTGAAAGTGATAATTGTGTGTGGCTGGGTTGTAGAAGGAAGGACGGGCATGGCTAATTCCTTCACTTTTTGATAATAAAGTTCTCCAGTTACAACAAAGGAGGAAGCTTCTCAGATAAACCACGTCTGCTGGTTCAGATTTCTGACTTCGGAGAAATTCTGCTTACTGTCAAGGGAGAGGGCTGATGAGTTTGTATATCAGATGAGAGGTCAGATCCAAGACCTGATGTTGTTCCCATCATTTTGTATGAGATCTCTGTAGTTTTCTTGACATTTAGTCTATTTCTAAATGTTTCAACTTGCAAAACTCAGTAGCTTCCTCCCACTCTTGCTCCTCTCCTGCTTCCATGGCCAGCATCTTCAGCTTCTGCTAGCCGTGATTCAGCTGATAAACACCTGGAGCTGCTACAGCATAAGGTTTTAACAGTTTTTTCCATGCAAGAGAGTAGAGCACTACACTCTGCTGGCAGGGTATCCTGTATATGCTGCCTTCCTGCAGGAAGCTTCTTCAAAGATTGTTTTGATTAAGGCTTATGAGATGATTCAGCTTTCCACGGTTCTGTAAGCTTTTATCAGCATTCCCACTAAGAGAGGCCCCAGAAATCATCCTCTGACTTTTTTTTTTATTTTCAGAGAATCATCCTGTTTGCTTTTCTGTCATCAATCTACAAGTGTCTGTGACCTCAGCCTATACATCAAGGCCATTTTTCTCCCACTGGCTTGTGCACAGCTGATGAATCCCTCAAATTCCTTCTCTGAATTCTCAGTCTCTGCCCAGTTTTCTTGTCCCCTGAAGAAGAATGTCCTTCCTATTAAGTGAAGAGAGCAAATAATTAATTAACTTGATTTTCTCTATTCCTTTTTGTTGTATCTGAAGCAAAGAGCAATTTGATTCAGGTTGTCTAGCAGGCTTTTTGAAGAGACAGAAATATGCCTTGACATTGAATACAGAGATTGGAAGAGAAAGGAGGAAAAATCTAATAAAGATTTCTAGTGGAGTAAGAATGTTAACAGCAAACTGGGTTCGTCTGTCCTACCATCTTTGGAAAATTTGGATGAGCCGGTATGACTTCACACTCGCTAACAAGAATTCTTCATAGCTCATTCTGCCAGAGGCTATACTGATAATGGGAGAAAAACAAGTGTTTGACACACTTCTTGAAGGTAATGCAGATCTCTGTAGTTTTAACATTTTATGAGGTGGGCTATTTTTTTATCTTTTTTTTCTGCCTTTTTAAACACTGTCTAAAAGATGGGCACCCTTTAATAAGCAACACTGATCACTGAAGACGACACCCTGATAGCTTATGTAGCTGTTGTATTTTTGCTTAGGTATCAGCTATGCCTACCTCTACCTTCCCAGCTTCGTGCCAGCGTAAAACACATGAATGATGACTCAGATTTCTGGCTGTGGAGCAGCTTGTGGGATCAGTCGAGTTCTCTTCTTGTGGAGCACCATTTGTTTGCAGAGCAGCTGTTCCCATCTTTGAGAAAATAGGCAGCTTTACTTTTCTCCATCAGCTGCTGTCCCTGTGTTGACGTCTTGGCTAAGGGTTTTGCATAACTTTCAGATTTAAAGAAGCCCCATCCTCAGCACTAGAAAAAAAAGTTATATAATTTTGGGTAGAAATCTACCTGAGATTTGTCAGTATTTTTTCTGGTGCTTTACATCTATAGATGCAATAAGACTTTAATTCTGTAATTCCCAAAGAGATAGACTGGGACTTTTCTCTGCCAGGGATCTTTCAAAGAATAAGACAACACAGTCAGCTCAGATATTAGTAATAAAGACTAGATTTATGGTTTTTCATTTTTGATCATACAGAACATCTACCAACAAATAAGTGCTGGAGAAAATGGGTCTAGGCTCTTCTCTGGTTCTTGGGAATTTCGTGTGTGTGTGTTTTGTTGTTCTTTGTTTTGTTTTGGTTTTTGCTATCCTGTATCTTTATTTTGGTTTCCCTCACTTTCCTTTTCTTTGAATGCAGTTAAAAAGGTTGCTCTCCTTGGATACATGAGAAAGTGTGGAATTCAGAGAGACTATGTCAGTGACATTTGTCATCTATAGCTGGGAAATTGCTCCAGGTACTTCATTAAACAAAAGACAACATGAGAAGTATGACTAATTTTAGATCTTGCCCTTCAGTTTCCTCCACCACAGTTCCACATGGAAATCTAACCTTGTTTATCCAAATTCTTTGCAAATGATGGTCTCTATTATAAATCCCTGTATGAAGCACATTCTCATTTTGCTAATGCGTCCTGCAACCTTCAATATTTGCTTTTCGTGACTAACCCTGAAGGTTTCTAATGCCTTGTTTTTCTGTTTGAATTGGTCATGGCTGTGAGAGTTTTTGAAAATTCAGGTTATTTGCATGGCAGCATGTTATTTAAAAGACATTGGGATAAACAGAACCCCCCTATTTATAAACTGATGTCTGTATTAAAACAAATTTTGGTTTGTAAATCAAAACCTCAGTTACCAGTCTTTCAAGTGCTCAGCAGTTTCATACTCTTCAGACTGTGAAACTAATCTTCAAAAGAGTATTGCCCTTCTTGCCCTTTAAGACCATATCCATGTTCTTAAACGCAAGGATGTCAGCTCTGATGCAGAAAGTCCCTGAACCACAGTTAGCTGAGAGGCTGGAAGAGTGGCCAGGGGGAGTCCATTGAACGCTTGCCCTTTTCACTACTCTAAGCAGCTGCTGCAAATGACACTTGCCCAGATGGAGTGCCGGCTGGGTGCAGTGTGGCCGTCCTTTCCATCTGAGCGGGAGTTTCTTGACTAGGTCCTTGCCCTGCCTAACAGCAGACTCATGCAAACTGATGTTCTTCTGAGCAGCACAGTGTTTCTCCTTTTGTAAATATATGTAAGAAACCTTACTTCTGGTAAATGCATCTGTCATTGTAAAGCGTTGGTTTGTTCTTACATTGTTACTCTCCTTCAGTAGCTATTGTGGGAATCCTCAAAAACCGAAGCTAGGATTGATGGGAGCTGGACAACATATTTAACAGCTCACCCACAAATCTGCCAGCTGCAGAGCGGTATCTGTGCAAGCTCCTTTTCACTCGCAGCCCCTAAGTAGCAGTCAGGCAAATTGGGACCAAATTGCTGCTTTGATCTGGACCCTGGGAGTCTCTCTCAAGGATTTCCCTGATAAAAGCATGTGTGTGTAGGAGAGTGGGGATTTCTGGTTAGCTGAACTCCATGTCTGACAGTGAGAGCAGTCACCTGGCCAAGGAGGAGACTGAAGCAAACCGAGGTGTTATACATGAGCTGGGGCAAATATGTTGCAGACAGAAACAGCCTTTGCATCTGTAGGAGTTGCAGCACCAAAGCTCAGTCTTTTTTCTGCCATAGTGTTCTCCCTGCTCCTTCCCCACATGGTGTCTTTCTTGCAACGCTTCTTGTCTCCTCAGACTTATCCGCATTATGAAAATGTCCAGAAAACTCTCTGCTGCTGCAGATACTGGCTCAGCTCCGCCATGCATTAGCAATGCAAAGAGATCTTATGTGGGGCAAGCTGTGGCCCTAGATCCCTCCATTAGACGTGCTCTGAACATAGGTAGTCTGACAGGTTTATTAAAAAGGAAAGGGGGAGTGGCAGGTCACCCCTTCATGCTAGAATCAGACAGTAATTGAATTGAATGACATTTAAAACAGCGGTGGGAAGCTTTTGAAATACTGCTCTTGTACATAGACATAGCTGTAAACAGCTTGCTGGTAATAAATCTTGAATTCAGGTGGCCAGGGAATGGTGTGGGCACGTGTAAATTGAGTTCACACAACTCAGAGCCAATTGTAGATAAGCTGTTTAGCATTGATGTAATGCAATTACTTAAACCCTGCTGTAAGGAACAGTTCATCTGAGAGCATGGTGCTAATGACAGATGTGACTAAAGTCTGTCCACGTTATCAGTTGCTTTTGTCAGTGACTGAAAGCCAGTGACATCAAATGGTAGTGCTGGCAGCTAGCAGAACGTCAGCAAACTCCAGCAGTTTCAATACCTTGTTAAAATTGCATCAGCATTTTATGATGGTGGTAGGCTTACGCTACGCTTGTGATCCCCGACAGAGGCAAGCAGCTTGATTTCTTCCCCTATTCCACAGAAATAATGATTGTAGTTTTGAAATTTTAGTTGAAGAGATGTGTGTGCTAGTTGTTGGGAGGATACGATGCAGTGATTTGATTACAGCTAAAGGATTTTTTTGGTCTTGTACAAACAAAATGTTACTCTGCTAGTGTAGAAATGACTAATTCTGGAAGCTATTGAAATAAATATAATGCTGAATAATGAAGATTCCTTACATTTCTTCTGAGTATGCTTTAGACAGGGTTTTTAGAAAAAAAATCCCTAATGATATTGGAGAGACAAGAGAAAGACTTCTAGGGTATTTTTTTTAAATCCTCTTAGAAAATGTGATTATCCGTAATAAGTAGTATTCTCAAAACTGCATGTAATCCTGAGGGAGTATATTTTAAGGCATATGTATTTATTTAACTCGAAGCATCTCAAAATACATGCAAAACAATGGCAATCAGAGGTTAAATACGTATTAAGTCGTCTTCTGGTGGAGGATCATTTCCTTCCTTTGCTGTATGCCTGAGTGCCTAATCTGTTCTTCATTTGAGTGACTCAAGCCGTTGAGCTTCCCTGGCTGCTGCTGGAGATTCTTCCTAGAACCTCTTTGCTCTTACTGGAAAATGTTCTTGCTCGTCAAGCTGGAAATCATTTCCTGATCTCCTACAGATCCTAATTTTGTTAGCTCCCCTGCTAACGCTTCTTCCCTGATCAGTTCTTTACTTTCTAGAGCCTTAAACACTTGCAGATAATAGTAACATAGATGCCTGTAACAGTATTAATAACAAAGCACTTTTCATCCAGGGTTTTAAAACATCTTACATATATGAAGCTTCTCAGCAGTACTGCAAGCCATTAAAAGTATTAACGGCTTTATTTCATGGAGGAGTAATGTCACACAGAGGAAGACGGTAATGAATTACATAGATTTCACTCCCAAAAGCTTCTTTGTTCTTACATATTTGGGCTATGGTTTGTTGCTGCGATTTCCGATGAATAAACATAAAATAATTCTAAGTACAGAGAAGGGGGGCAGGTGATATGTGTAGAGTTTGAACATTATATCTGGGGGGAAAAAAAAAAGGGAATTAAAAAAAACCTCTGGCAGGCATGAAGACAAGCATGGAAGGAATGGAAGTACAGAATTCAAGGCTTTTAGTCATATTTGATTATGTCAGAATAAATCTGAAAACCAAAACTTGCACCCAAGTTTTGTCAAAAGGATTCACTGAAGTGTTGCTGCCCAAGAAATTGCACATAAAGTCTTGCTTTCTGTGAGGCTGAGTTGGAGCATTTCTCCATGAGTTATGACTGCTCATTACCCAGAGAATTGCACCTGCAGGTACTGCTGGAGATGATGATGGAAAGAGACTCCTTAGAGCCTTCAGCGCAGGTGGCAGCAATAGGGGTGGCTGCGGTATGGGCACGGCCACCTCTGTGGGATGTGCAGCACTAATTGGGTTGGTTTTTTTAATGCTGATTTGAATGTCTGAAGTTGTCCAGTTTGCCCAATAGCCAAGATTCTCATTGCACAGAAAATTAGAAAATGCATGTTATTTGGTTTTGGACAATTCCTGTGTCTTCAGATTATACCCCACTCTGCTAGTTTCCCAGGAGAAACTAGAATTCCTTTCTTAAGAGGTTTATACTTTAGATAGGGAAGAAGGTATGGTACCAAAGAGCTACATATCTCATTTATGATGGAAAATGGAGGAAGAGAGAGAGAGTGCCTGGCTTATGGGAGTAGATGAGATGTCACAATCTTGAATATTGTACTTCAGCCACATGCTAGTGGGAATTACTTAAAAATTCCCATCTTGACAGTCCGTTTTATGCATAAAGCCATAGTCTTCCTCACTGTCCATCACATTCTGTTTTCCCCCCTGGGTGCTTTCACCATTTCCACTTATGCTTTAATCAGTAATTCTCCTTAGTCCTTTTTCAGGTCAGCAGTGCTAGGTATTAAATAAGCCAGGAAAGAAAGAGCTTGCCTCAGCCCACCAAATGCTTCCTTCAAACTCAGGACAGTGTGGTTTATCACTGCACTACATTTATGATTCTTCAGTGAGATTTTGGTCTCTGGTGATTTTGTAAGCAAAGTGATCTGAATTAATTTTTCTCAACATTCCTGCACAACACTTTATCAAAAGCTTGCTGAAGACTAGGTGTGCTAATGACAAACACATAAAAAATGCATGGCACATGGAACAAATAACTACTTCAGCCATAAAAATATATTGTACATTTTCATTTGGAATACGCAGGATAGAAAAGTGCAAAATTGTGACTTTCTACCAGATGCTTTTGATAAAGGTATAAACAACTAAATGCAAATGGACTGTTGTGAACGATTAAAATATAATGCTCCTAATGTTGCAGTAATTAAAAATGTATCCTGTGTTCTTAACAGTAGAGTTATTATATCTCTTCCTAGCTTAAGTCAGTCGAAGGTCTTTGCTACATTTCTCTGACGCATTCCTAAGCAGCAGTGCTTCAGTACCCATTTCAATTTTGTGTAAACTGAATTAAACACTTGGAAGATTGATACATGGTTACCAGAAAGTTTTATAAAGATTAATATTTTATTGAGCTTTGAAGAACTCTGAAGGCTTGTATAAAAAGAAATTAAAGAAAAGCCTAGTGA
The DNA here is from genome assembly GCA_008921705.1 of Burhinus oedicnemus. NCBI lineage: Eukaryota > Metazoa > Chordata > Aves > Charadriiformes > Burhinidae > Burhinus > Burhinus oedicnemus. Next base: position 1,910,328 of record VFFE01007178.1, on the reverse strand, counting down.
TTTACTGCAGATTTGATTAGTCGGTCTGTTTGTAAGTCTGAATAGTCATGGGACATAGCTTCTTCTACTCTTAAATTGGATTGCATCCAACAGTACATCTTGGCTACTGACTGGGTAAATTCAAGTTGATAAATTCCCCGATTTATAGCATTTTCAACATTTGAAAAGCAAGAGAAAGGTTCCTAGTTAATGTCTCCCTCCCAAACACTGCTGAGCACAAGCTGCTGAGGAGGGCAAAGGCGTTGTTTTCAGGTTCCTTCTAGAGCCAGCCAGCCAGCACCACATGGCAGCTGTGAATTACGGAGCTTCAGTTACTCCCTGTCTGCCTGGTGGGTTACAAGGAATGGCACTGTAGAGCTTTAATGCTGCTTTTTTGGACTCGCTTCTAATAAGCACTGGATTTTTTCCTCCCCCACTTTTAGACCCAGATACAGAAGTTTGTCTTCATGCTCTGCGGCTCCTCCAGTCTGTGATTTTGGAACCAGAAGTCTTAGCCAAGTCAGCCTCTGAGATGCGCGATACTTTGCCATTTCAGCGTATCATTGCACTGTCAAAGAGCCGCAATGCAGATCTGCAAGCACTTGCAAAAGAACTACTTGAAGATCTTAAAATACTTGAGTATGAAGCATAGAAGAGCGCTATGACACCAACTGCTTATGTCTTTCCTATATTTTTATGCTGCAGAAGTTGTTGGAGATGGGCTTGACTGAAAAACGCCTGCCTCAGTTCCTCTGACAAAATCCTTTCTGGAAATTAGGTAACCCAACTAAAATAGTACTTGGGAAAACATGTTGGGTTTTAGCTGCCCAAATATAATCTTAGGTGATCTGGTAGAGATGGGGCAGACTTAATTTCTTTGAGCAGGATTTTGTTGATAATGCATTTCCAAAATGATCCAGGTTATGTTGTCTGTTTACCATATATAAGGAGGAAAGTAGTCATCTCATTCATTGATAATATGTAGTTTATTGCAGTAGTAAATAATCCTGTTGGTCCATCCTGTGCTCCTCACAATACAGAATTATTGTACTGTGAGGAAAACGTTGCTGCTTTTCATAACTCTTCTGTGTCAGAATGCATCCCAAGTTCCAGTTTTATTGCTGTTATTTCTCACCTCTCTTTTTTCTATTCTAATAAAAGAAAACTTAAATTCTGTAGTGTGTAATGGATTCTGCTTTCAAAATTCACATTCAGATTTACTCAAACTGCAAGTTGACCCGGTCTGTGGCTGCCAGGCATGCTAGAAACCAAGCCATTGTTGTGTCAAAAGCCCTGAAAAAAGGAAATTAATTACTGTTGTCCATGATACCCAGTTGTGCACTGAAGAGGCTAACGTGAACTGCTTCTCTTTTGTGAGCATCATTGCATTCCCTCACAAGTGTGGTGTTTGTTACAGCTTGTGTGTACAGCTTGCTTACCTCGCTGATAAATACAAACACTTGTGTGCTTTGTATTGGTATAATTTACACATTTTTAAGAAAAAAATAGCATCCATTTCTGTGATGACAGAAACACAGCCAGTTAGGTGTCATGGTTTGGGCCGGACTGGCCACTGAAACGAATGACAGATGCCCTCCCCTACCTCTCTCTCCAAGGAGAGGAGGGAAAGAGAGAGAGAGACTTACGAGTTTAGAAAAAAACTAAACTACTTTAGTGAAAATACTAATAAAATAATAACATAATAATAAAAAGATAATGAAATATATACAATATATACAAAACCATATCAAGCTCCCAGGATGATGATCGCATCACTGGCTGGCACTGGAAGAGTCCCATACTGGACTCAGCGACGGACAGGAACTGGATTCCGGATCTGCATTTGGGAATGCAGGGATTGGGATCAAAGGCAGATGAACAGACAGAGTCCTCCGCGGATGCTGGCCATTGAAGAAAGAGAGCTGACCCTTTGATCCCTCAGCTTTTATACTGAGCATGAGGCAGATGGGACGGAATACCCTGTTGGTCAGATTTGGGTCACCTGTCCTGTCCGCTCCTCCCTGCAGCTGTGACCCCTCTACGCTTTTCTGGTTCCAACCGTCCAACAGGGCACACAACAAAGTTGGCTGCCCTTGGTTGTTATAGCAGTAAGTATAAGCAGGAGCCTCTCTGCATCCCATTCCTTGGCATAAGTTATAAATAATCAGGTCTCATCACTCTAGGAGTGGACTACAGTCTTAAAAATACACTGTTAATTTCAGAGAATTCAGTTAGTTAGAAGAGGCTTAGCTGCAAAGTAAAACTACTGAACAGAAAAATGGGTTCTGTATTAACTCAGACCAGGACATTAGGTATTCAAAGGAGCAGCAAATGAGAAATGCAATGCTGTGGTAGCAACTTTTTCCATACTGAAGTTATGGTACCTCAGCTATGAACCCAACATATTAACAAAATACAATGTGGACTTCTAATCCAAACATACAGAAAACAAGAAGTAAACGTCATAGGATTTAAATACTGCGACTAGCAGACAGTTTTAGAGGAAGACCATTGTAAAATGTGTAAGTTAGGTATAGGCCATCTCCCATTAGGCTGTTTGCAGAATGATGAATATTTAGAGTTAGAAATGTAATAAATCAGCTTAAAATTACTTCAACTAATTGGCTCAAATGCTACAAACGGTAGCAGTCTGATTTGGAACTGTCTAAAATGAAGATTAAGATACAGATCTCACATACATGAAGGGGTTGCATGGGGTTCTGCTGTGTCTGGTTCAACACTACGTTGAACTTAACAAGTGCAGGTTTTTGGAAGGCTTTAAATCTTCTTTAAAGCATGCTTTCTTTGGATTTGTTTTCTTATCTTGCTATCCTAGTTAAACCTCTAGAGCTTAATCCTAAAGGAATCAAAATGATAATCAGTAATTTCCTGGAGTTTCAACTCATGAAAGTGTTCAATTTTAAGAAACAGTAAAGGGCATCCATTTTCCATTTAATGGGTATCTGATCATGAAGGTCTTTCATAAAACTTTTGGAAACCAGTAAATAACACAAAAAGAAAAAAGTAGTTCTGTGAGCAGAAGAGCTGATGAAGCCTCATATCCTCTGGATTTCAGATACTTCGTGACAACTTCCCTGTCCTTCCCAGCCCTTCCCCTTGAAACCCGGTCCACCCAAGGGACAGCATGGAGTGCACGAGCGGAGGGTGGCATGGCTGCTTGTGGCCAGGTTAGTAAGCTGTGGCGACGGGCTGGCTAGCTGCTGCCCAGCAGGGTGTATGCCACTCTGCCAGCTTTGCCCTTGTGAGGGTTTTAATTTAGGTCTTTTCTGCTGTTACCCTACCTGGTCATGGAGCTTGAGGGAGCTTAATTATCTTTGAGAAGTCTTCTCCCTCTGTCAAGTTTGCTGGGAGCTGACTGACAGATTCAATGTTATGAGAGGGACTGGCAATGCGATTGCACCTCATTTCAATGTGAAATCAGGAAACAAAACACTCAGGACTGTTCATTTTAATTGTGCATCCACTGGCATGGTCAGCACTTGAAAGCCATGCTAAAATAGGTGATTCGAGACACTGCAGTTTTTACCCAGCAAGCTGCTCAGATCTGATGATAATAAGTCTTTGACTGTCTTCCACATGACTTTATTTTCAGGTGTAGCTCGCCAGGACTGTTTCTTCAGAATTAAGCCATCAGTGATCCACTGACCTTGAGAAAGTCTTTTTTCTGTACTAAGTGTTTCATTATGCAAGATTGATAAATAAGAAAAAGTCACCCCATCTGTGAAACACAGTGTATCTTCAAAAATACCAGAGTGCAAAAGTATCAGAAGCATCAGAGAGAGCCTGTGACAAACAGGCCTCTAGGAAAGCCTCTATGTTTTCCCTGAATTTACTTTCTGTAGGTGTTTGCGATGAATGCTATAGTTTTAAATCTTTATTTGGGTTTATGGAAAAGAAAAAGAAAACATTTGAGGGGAATTTGCTATCACAGGGAAGCAAATTCACAATACTTTTTGGTTTGAAAAAAAGAAAAAAAAAGGGTCCCTGGAGCCGAATTGTGCTGAAGTAGGGCAAGTGGATAGAAGCCAGGGTTAAGCCTGACCCCTTAACATTTCAGAGTGTTTAAAATTTCATTAAGGTTTCTTGTACTTAAATATCTTAGCAAAATTAGTTGGACATAACTGGTTGGAGATTACGTTATGAGCTGTTACATCTTTTTGCTCTTTTTCAGGTTCCTATATTCCCCAGTCCCCCATTTGACGGAGCCAGGGACCAGCCCCCTCCTCCCGCTCCCCTGCAGGCCTGGGGCTGTGTTGCAGTTAGTTGCACCTTTTTGCTGTGGGAGCGAAGCCTGCAGCTTTCCATACAGGCGTCTGCTATACCCCACGCATACTGTTGGACATGTCATGGTGGGATTCTCCCAGACCTTGGCATCTCTCAGAAAATAATGATCTGGACTCTCCAATCAGTGGCATCAATGCTTTCATTATTGTTTCTTTCTCCATGCTAAAATTGGTGGGAGTCTCGTGCCATTGGCTGTAGAGGAAGCTCCAGTGACTTGCTGAGACAAGGTGCCGACTGTTTTGGTTAGATGGCTAAAATTAGGTGAGATGGATCCTACCCTTTGGTGTCTATTTTGCAATAACAGACACAGAGCTAGTTTTCAGGTTACCCTACTGTTCACAGGCAGCGTTTTAGAATCTCCTTTGTTGATAAGCTTGAGAAATCCCTGTTTGGAGGAGAAGAGCGTTTAAAGTCTTAATTTGTCTTCATGTGGCTAGTGCCAGAAATAAGGCTGTTAAGGAACTGTGGGTCTCCTTTGAGTCTCCCCTGAAACACTTATTTTTTGACAGTTTATGACTAAAAGTCTCTAAGTAACAGGAGGTGCTCAAAAAACTTAAGACCGTGTCAAAGCTTTATTTACAGAGTTCAACAATGGGTGATACACAGAACACAATATTGACCTATAAGGTGTTGCTGCAGTTAAAGACTGGTTAAAATCTCTGGTTTTGCTTTGAAGTTTTGCTGCAGTCTGAAACTGTGGGCCATTAGGAAGTTTTAGTGGTTTAAAATCAAGAGTTCAGCTTACGCTTTGGAAAACACCTGCTTGAGAATGTTGCTTTTTCTGAATCCTGTTGAAAAGTTTGGGATTCTTCTGTGTAGTGATTAATAATTGCAGTACTAGCTTGCAGGAGAAAAGGTGGTTCACACAGTCAAAGCACTAGTTTCACTAGCCACGTTCAGAGTCTGGAGTTGCTCTGTTGTTGCCATTTCCTCTGTTGCACTATCTCAGAGTTTCAGTGGAGAAGAAAACGTGAGCTTAGTGTTGCTTTGAGATTATCAGACTTACTCCAGATTTACGCCCGTATAACTGAAAGCAAAATTTGACTCATGCTAAGCTGTCTCGAAAGATGAAAAATCTGTTTTAAAAATCCTTAGAAGAAAGCGCCTGTTTACTTCACAGTATCAGCTGCACAATTAAAATTGAACTTTACTCCTTTCAGTTTTATATACTGCGTACAGAGCCGCTGAAATGACGTCAGTTTGCTGACGCTCCTGGGAAATACTGGCTTTTCATTTTTGCCGATGATCAGTTAGATGCAAAGGAAAAATAAATGAGGATCCCCTAAACATATTTCCCACAACTTAAGAAGTTTAGCTATGTAATGTACTGCCCCGCCAGTTCTTCATGTGGTATGTTAGGTTGATGTTTGGCCTGGACTATGAGCTGGCTGAAAAGAAACTGGAAAACCTCTGTAGAAGAAAGCAGGGCCCAGTCTGAAGGCAGATCTTCCCCAGCGGCTGTGTGCCCCGTGCTGAGTGGCAGGCATGGCAGCATGAGTGGCCTGGCATCTCTGAAGGGGACTGTGAGATCTTGGATGAGAATGGCAACCAGCTGCCCAGCTCCTGAGGGAAGCTGGTGTTTGGTTGCATGCCGACGCTGGCCCGCTCCCAGGAGCTCATGACAAAGGTGGTGAACTAGAGTTCAAGACACATCATCCTGTTAAGGTTGTTTAAGAGAGGGAAATAAGTTGGAGGAAGAATGGAAGAGCGTGGCGATTTGGTCATACGGCCACGAGTGAACTTTTAGATGATTCAATTTCAGCTGGTTGCACCAGTCATTTAGCTGCTCCTTTGGGTTAATGTTTGCACTTGTGATATGCACTGATTAGCACAAATTGGACTTCAGAATTGATAAGATTTTACAAGTCTTGCAATATTGAATGATTCATCTCCTCTATTGCTTCCAGTCCTGTAAGGATGCTGGAGGTGAGGAGAAAGGAGTTTTACTGGGGAATAAAGCACTTCCGTTTCCTCTGTTATCCCTGCACAATGCATGCACTATGAGTTAAGGGATATGCAAAGCATGGCTGCCCCTTCCCTTCCCTTCATAGCATCTAATTTGCAGCTGCATCTGGCCATGTCTGTTTTGTTCTCTAGGTAATTTTCCTGATTTGTATGCAGGAACTTTTGCAACTGCTACTTGCTTGTTGTATATGAGTTACAAGTTACAGCTGATAAAAAGTAATCAGAAAACTCTTGAGGTCATACAGGTTTTAACTTCTCCAGTGCTTTATGATGGCCTTTACAACCTATAACTTGCTCGGTCGGAAACCTTAAAAAGACTTTGACCAAATTACAGTTCCGCATGTAATTTATAGGACTATAATTTTTACTGTGGGCGTGACTGCAGCTAAAGCACTTCTGATGCCAGGTGCTCAGTCTTTTTGAATGCGTGTGTTTTTCATTTTCTGTGCTGTTGGGCTGCAGTCATGAGAAGCAGCGACCGCTGGGGGCAGGGCTGGTGTGGGGCTGGGGAAGGGCAAGATGTTGTAGGACCTGGCTGGTTCTGCCAGCTGGATGGGGAAGGTCAGGTCCGACTGAGCTGCGTAAGTGGCTTTCGTGCTACCTGGGTCTGAGACAGAGGAATGGGTTGGGTGGTAGAAAATCAAGTGAGCTGTTCGAAGCTCTCTGCAGAGAGATAAATGCTTCCTTTCTTCTGCAGCTGTATCGCCACCAGGGTCAAATGAAGTGCAGCAGTCAGCCTGTATTAGCACAAAACAGAAAATGGAGAACATAGGAAGAAAAAGCCCAGTTCTTATGTCTGCACCCCTTCCTCCTGAGCAGGATCTGGACTGTCCAGAATCAATTTCAAGGGCACTTTGGCTTGGCGATGGCATGTGCGAGAGCTGATCAATGCAACCAGCCCCTCGCTGCTTGCCAGCGTACTGCAGCTTTACCAGAGGACTTGCTACTATGGTTCCTGGCATTTTTACAGCTCTGGTGGGGCTCGTTAGGGCTTTCGGTGCAGCACAAGGATAGGTCTTCAGCAGGGCTTCTGCCATTTGCTCAGCCTGTGGCTTTCTGGGAGCTGATGGCACAGGGAAGAGGGTGATGGGCATTCAGAGGCTAAGGAGAGTCAGGGTGTCCTGCTAGGGTAAGAAGTCCTCCGAGTCACTGTGATGAGAGCCTGGATCTCTGTCAGTACTCCTAGGCGTGTGCCAGAACATTTAATTAGAGGTGGGAGATTTACGAGCTGATGCCATGGTGGTGGCAAGGAAAGAGAAACGTGGGGGATGGGTCTTCAGGCATGTCTAAGCGGGGAGCAGAGCAACTGGGGTGCTGAGGGCAGGGAGGGCCGGGGCCCTGCGAAGCAGTGCCATTCCTGCCGACAGGGCTGCCAAGCTCCCAGTGGCCTGGGACAAGGGGAGCCATAAATGGGGAAGAGACTGATTTTGGGTGGGTGGGTGAGCGGAAGGTAACTTCTGCTGAAAGGGAGGTTTCCACAGAGCCAACCTGCTGGTGAGGAGCAGAGCTGAGCTGCTGCCTCAGCCCCACAGCAGGGTGGGAGGGAGCTGTAGCATGGCGACCAGGAGCTGGCACGCCTGGCTCTGCAGACCCGCTGGGCCTCACTCCATCTCCATCTGCGTCCTCAGCCACTTTCAAACAAGGCCGATGGCACTCCGGGGCTGGGCTGAGCGGTTTTGGTGCACCGAGGGCAGCTCCTCCATGCTCCTCCACACCACTGTTGACAGCACTGAGAGTAAACAAGAAAAGTTACTGAACAAAATTGGTCCTGTTTTACCTCAAACCAGGACACTTTTCAAGCTGCACATCTCTTGCCTCCACAACATGAATGGCTGTGAAAGGGGGTTAAGACAAGCCTTCATCGGCACAGCAGAGCCCCAGGAAGCCAGCAGTCAGCAGCCAGGAAGCCTTGCCACCATGCCAGCCTGTGGCTGGACCCTGCTGCTTGAAAGCGGGCCAGGTGTCAGTGATATGAGGGAGCGAAGTCTCTGAGGAGGCAACCGGCAGGGCAGAGCAGAGCAGCCAAGCTGGGTGGGGGCAGATATGCCCAAGATTTCACAGAACCACAGAATATTAGGGATTGGAAGGGACCTTCAGAGACCTTCATCTAGTCCACGCCCTCTGCCAAAGCAGGTTCACCTAGAGCAGGTTGCACAGGATGGCATCCAGGCAGGTTTTGAGTATCCCAGAGAAGGAGAGTCCATAACCTCTCTGGGCAGCCTGTTGCAGTGCTCTGTCACCCTCAAAGTAAAGAAGTTTTTCCTCATGTTCAGATGGAATTTCCTGTGTTCCACTTTGTGCCCGTTGCGCCTTGTCCTGTCGCTGGGCACCACTGAAAAGAGTCTGGCCCCACCGTCTTGACACCCGCCCTGTAGATATTTA
>VFFE01007178.1:1779554-1874328 GCA_008921705.1 Burhinus oedicnemus | reverse complement strand
TGATAAATAAAAAAAAAAAAAAAAAAAAAAAAAAGTTACTGTCTCACTTGCAAAGATCAGCTGCCTGCCAAATCGCTCAGACGTCCTTACTCTGTGCCCCACCTGCTCAGCCCCCAGAGCTCCCCTTATGGCTCAGACTCTGGGGCAACTGGTGGAGTTCTTTGGAAGACCAGCAGTAATGCACTTATTTTGCAAAGTCATGCTCATGGAGCAACAGGAAAAACTCCCTCCTGCCCAGCTCAGAGAGGGTACCATCACCACCAAGAGGGGGGCCTCTGCATGGCAGTTCCTCCCCGAAACAGGAGGTTATGAAGGTCGGTGACCTAGAGACCTTTGGCCTAATGGGAGACAGCAGTGGGATGTTGCAAACATGGTTAATAAACAAGGGCAAATAAGCACACGACCTATAACAGATCTACAAATCATCTGAATTATAGGGAAGGTTGAGACCTGTGATGTTAGAAAGGATGAAGCCTAATAAATAAATGCAGAGATAATCATGAAGTTTTCTGCTTCAGTCACAGCTCTGATTATTTCTTTGTGTTTGCTGCTACTAAAATTGCTCAGCAGACATAATGTCCCCATCACGTTTACACTTCAGGCATCTTAATTTCTGGGTCCCAGAAATTTGGGCCAGCCTTCTCGAAGGGGAAGTAGATGCTACAACACAGTGAGCTATTGGGTGCTCAGCTGCCTAAATAAACAGGATTAATTTCCTGGTGCTCCCTTTCAGTATGCATTGATTGTTGATGAGAGTTTTAATTTGGGATCTTAATTTTTCACCTTCCTAAGTGCATGTGGAAGGTACAGATACTTCAGTAAAACTCAGCTGTTTTGGTCTAAAACTTTTGTGTATACTCATCTCTGGGGCATAGCAACAACCCCAATAAAAAATGTGCTGTGCTAGAAAACAGACAGAATAGAGTGGCCACTTACTACCACACATCTTGGAAAGACAGGCTCTCCCAAAGACATTTAAAAAATGCACCATTTCTGCAGAGTCAGTTCCTTGTTTATAAAACAATGAGGAAACAATGAGGAAACTAAGAGTTTTTGCAAAGTAGACCACAGAAAATCACATGAAAAAAATCCTAAAAGACATTAATTTAAATAGAAATCTGCAACTTATCTATGCATCCAAGGTAGCAAACAACAACCAAGTAAGTCAAGTAAAAGATAGCTTCAAATTAGCTTAACTGATTAACAAAATCTTTGTCATTTAATCAACAGTGTCTCACAACAATCCATAATAATGATGCCATTTGTAGTTTGCTTTTTCAATATTTGTCTTACACAACCTAAACGGGGATCATGAGGAAAGACAGGGCTTTCAAAAGGCAGGAGTCCCAAAAAAAAGCACCATGCAAAAAGTTGCACAGTCTGTCTAAGTATCTGCAAGAGAGAAAGCAATTCTGGAGAGAGAGCACGAGTTCAGCCCAACATTTCCCAACACTCCCCAATTTCAGCTTTTTGGCAGTAACAAAGCCTGGTGACAGCTGGTTTTGTGTCACAGGGTTGGATATTTGAGGGTCTGAGGAGGTGGGAGCCCTGCTGTCATTTGCAGTCTGTGGTGAAGAGGGAGCCTGCAGTGAGCACCAGCATCAGCAGAGTTTTTCCTTGACCCCTGCTCTGTCTGCCAGCCCTACAGCTGCTCTGCTTCACCGAGATGGCAAGTGCTTCAAGAGGCATGGGGAGAGTTACTGACAGCACTCGTACCCCCATAAGGTGACTTTTTGAAAATCATATTAAAAAACAGGATGTTTTAAAAACTAAGGGGGAAGGAGCAGGAATGATGCAAAGCTTGCAGCACATTACCTTGTCGTCTCACATCCTTTCCCAGACAATATTGGGACCCATCACTGAAAAAAACCTCGAGGATGTAATTGTCTCACACTATACCGAAGCACAAGTGCACTGGATGTGTTGCAGCAATTCCTTTGAGCCCTGAGTGTAGTGTGTGCAACACAAATAAGGGAGAGAAAGTTTACCTGAATATCAATGCTCCTTCGCGAAGGCCTAGAGAAATGAAATCACTGTTAGGTCGCATCGGACTGTCTCCCCTCCACATCAAAAGACCTTCCTTCATTGTGGTTTTAAACCTCATGAACACGTTCGTTCTTGATCCTGATACCCTGTTTAATGCAGAGGAAGGGAATAATAGTAAAATATTGAACTGAGACAGTCTTCTTTCAAAAAAAATCCTAAAAGATGATGTAGTATTTCTTCTCCACTCGTCTTGCAACTCGTCTACTTGCTGATGTGTGAGGGACTCTGGTTCACATCCCCATTTCCAGCATTTCAGAGCAGGGGAATTGAACTTGTCCCTCCAGAATCCGAAACAGAATAGCTACTCAGTTACTCCACACAAATGAGAGAAAACCCTTTTTCACCCCAAGCCCACTGTGAAACCTAGTCCAACAAGCAAATTCTGAGAATGTCCAGTAGATTTGGTGCCCTCAGAAGCCAGTGGAAGAAGCATAAGAATGGAAAATCAGAAAGTCCTGGCAGGTGAGAAGTACCGACCTGCAGGTGAGGACACTTGTGAAGCTTCCCCTTAGCCAGTGGCTGAAATACAGGCAGATGGAGAAATTTGTTGAAACAACCCACAATTTGCTGGAATTTGGGCATCTTCTAGGGTACAGAGCAGCCAAAAACAGGAGATACATTACCTTTTCAGGATATCTGGATTATCATATGTGAGGTAACTGCGACCAATAAACTGTGGAATTTCAATTGCCTCTGTAATGGCTGAAAAGTAAGTAACAAAATGAAGATAAGTGTCAGTTAGCTGACATGGAAGTGGAAGGAAAAAAAGAGACAAGTTTTATCAATTACTCCTGCATTGGCAGGTACCTTGCTGTTGGCACAGAACTGAGCTGAACTCACAGTGGCTTGCAAAAAGGCAGTTTGTACGTAAATGCAGGGGTAGTAGTTGAGGTAGTTTAAACTGCTGACAGTCCCTCTACTTACAGCCTTCACATCCTGGGCCTAATGTATTGCTCCACCACAAATACCAGCACAGGAAAATATGAAGTATTGGGAAAACATTGTAAATTTTATTTTTATTCCTGTTTCTACATTCCTTGATTCTCCGTGTGGCTCACGCCACCCTCCTGCCAAAGCTTACACATTAACCACCCTTTGTTCTTAGTTTAAGAAACTCCTCCCAGGCTCCTAATGGAGCACCACGTGCAGAGCACGTGGTGGGACCTCTCACTCCTGCAAAGCGAGGCCGAGAGGCAGCACAGGCAACCTGTGAGCTCCCCATTTTCTCCTTCTGTGTACGTGGCTTTGCACAGAGCAGCTGCTGCCTGCTCAGGAGTGACCTCTGGGGTGCACTGTTGGGGGAGGCTATCTCCAGGGAGGACATATAGGGTGCCCCTAATCACTTTAGGTCTATTGAAAGCAACCGAGACTACGCTGAAGGCTGCACGACAGAGGCTGCAAAGCCTTTTGGTGCGTGCATTTGACGCGCTGCAGTGCTGCCCTGGAGGGTGTTTTGGTCGGACCTTACCACTGTCCCATGGACGGCATTTCCCATTTCTCTAGGGACAGCCCCTGGTACAGCAGTGGCGTACAGCTGCTGGGATGGCAGCACGCCTTGCAACCAGACCTGGAGTACATGGAGAAGACTTTGGCAAAATAACTCAGATATGTGATATAAATCACTGAATACCCCTGATACACAGCCTTTGGCAGGCTATGAGCACTGGCCTCAACAGGTTTTCTTTCGAGTGAACATCCTACAGTTTGCTGCCGATCTCTCATAACTGACTGCTGCATTAATATAAGCTAGTTTTATAAATTCCTTAAAATAGCTGCCTTCATCCTATTTTCTTCCTGAGAACTAATCCCTTCAACCCACAGCTAATCCCATCTATATAAATTTCAGGCTTTTCAGGGCATGGATGCTTGCTTTCTTTATGCAATGCAGAGGCTGGCTGAGCTTTAAGAACTCACTGTAACGCAGACATGCAACAATTGGTGTAGTCTGGCAGCCAGCAACAGCAATATGAAATTTAGCTCTATGTGCCAAGACTGAGAATTTTAGATAGTGACAAATGCCTGTTTTCACCCGCAGTGAAATCAGGAAAGCTGCCTAGTGTGTCTAAAGAAACCACCACAGGCGGTCCACAGCCTGCAGCCTGCCAGCACCATTGGAAGATTGCAAAAGATGTGTTACACTTGGCCAGACATTCCTCGCCAGGTCTGATGCTTTCTACACTGGACAGTTTCTGACCACAGTGGATGGCAGCAGAGCATGAAAGGAGCTCTTCTTCCCCCATCACGTCCCACATCAGCACCGCAGCCCCGCTGCTCTCGCCTTCAGCAGGGGAAGGTGCCCGTGCCACGCAGCAGCCCTTGCCCTTGTTCTAGCACTCTGATTTCCTCTATGGAGCTTGATGGGCATTTATCTCTGCTTGCTCTTCTGTATGCTCTTCACTTTCTGCACTGCATTTGATTGCAGAAAACCGAGCAAATTTTTGCAGTACCCTTGATGCATGCAGGGTCTTTGCAACTGGAAGGGAACAGGGCCACCAAGGACATCTAGGACTAAACACTTCCACTATCTGCTTATCGTGATTCGGCAGAGAGGCACCAAAGCTCTCCCGACAAGCGGGAGTGAGCTCTGAACTGCAGGGCAGCCTGAAGTAGCACCTACCCCTACAAAGCACTCAGCCGGCTGCCTGGCCCCGCTGCTTAGCGGATACAGGGACCAGGTCTACAGCCACCGCTCTGCACTTGGCAGGTGCTCTGGATGCAGTTTAAAATATCAACAGAACAAGGTTTAAGGAAGTACGATGTAAGCCCAGAAGATATTTTGGCTTATTGACAGAAGCTTGCCAGGCTTAATGGAAATCTAGCATCCAGCTTGCTAGAGCAGACACAGACGCACAATGACGGAGCATTTTTCACATCATTTGCAGTACTTACTGTTTAGGCAGTAACTTCCACACTCTGCAGTGAGTCAGCACAAAACAAAACAAGAACATTCTCATTTTATTTTTCTATAGCATAAAAATTTCCCTTCGTCCAGTTTCATGCCCACCTCTCTGTGATCCCCACTTTCCGTTTGCGTAAGCAACTATAACCACCTATGAAGGTAGCACTGTTTTATTATTGTTTTGCCCCAAGTGTATATATTTGCCTGCTCAAAATACACAAAGGTGCAGACAGGTAGGAGCAGCACCAAACCCCTCTGCTAGTCCTAGTTTTCAAATCCCAGTGACTCACCATGGTTTACCCAGGGATCAGCTCTAATCAGGGGAAAGCAACAGTTTGCTGTTCTACTCCATCTTACAATTAAGTATAAAAATACCTTTAACAGTCTCCACAGCTTGGAAAAAAGATACAAAACCCAGCAATGCCAGCAGAAACTCTGTTGAATCCTTAGCCAATGATCAATTACGATATGAATCAATATCTCATATACCTCATACCAGCATCATTTCAGTTGAGTTCTATAAGAGGTATGTATAATTTTAGAGAATGAGGCGTAGTCCCTCACAAGCACTTGGTTTTTTTAGGGTGTGGGGTTAAAGCAGCCCACCAGCAAGCAGCATGGAGACTACCCCTTCAGCCTCTCACATACTAGCTGAGTGCATTAACCAAAACCCCGTTCTGAAATAGAAGCGCACACACATGTACATCCCTCCTTAGCCATGTCTACACCCTACTGAAGAGACACAAGTAAGGATTATTTTGAGAAACCTGCCCCAGGTCCATCAAGGCTGTAATAGTCTGAGGGTCAGGAGGGACATCCATGCTCTCTGCACATCCATCAGCAAAAAGGTGGATTTTCAGTGGTAGTTGAGGCTGCACAAGTGCAAGGGGGTTGAGAGGCACCTGAACAGCAGCTGCAGGCAGCAGGAATGGAAGACAGGTGGCTCATGCTTTTGGATGCTCTTAAAAATGAATTAAAGCTGGTGTCCTGGTTTCAGCTGAGATAGAGTTAATTTTCTTTCTAGTGGTTGCTGTGTTTTCACATTTGGTATGAAAGGAATGTCAATAATGCATATTGTTTTAGTTTAGTTGTTGCTATGTGATGTTTATACCAGTCAAGGACTTTTTTCAGCTTCCCATAGAAGCTGTGAAGGAGCATAGAACAATGGAATGGCCAATGGAATATTCCATACCATAGATGTCATGCTCAGGGTTTGGCCGGGTGAGAGGAATCTGCGATCTCTGCTCAGGTTGGGCTGGTTCAGCAGTGAGAGTGACTTGTGTCTTACATATTCTTTTATCATCATCATTATTATTATTATTGTTGTTGTTGATATTTTCCTTTTCCATTATTGTTCTATTAAACTGTCTTTATCTCAACCCACAGGGTTTGTTTTTTTTCTTTTCCCTCCTTTTAACCCTCTTCTTCCTACCCTTCTTGGAAGGGGAAGGGAGGTGAGCAAGCAGCTGCATGGTCCTAGTTGCTGGCTGGGGTTAAACCACAACAGTTGGATTGACACTCAGGATCCAGCCAAAGGCACAAGGCGCTTCAGACTGTCTCCGGAAGCCTGGACAGCCATTCAGGTCACAACCGGGAGGAGAGCGGCACGGCATGCCAGCTGAGCGGCAGCACTGCCAGTGCCACAAGACGGGTGCAGCAGCGGGCAGCTCAGGACATTGCCCTTGGGGCTTAGGTCAGAAGTAGACAAGTGAGGAACTCTGTCCCGAGCAATGCAGAGGAGCTCACTGAAGGGGCAGGCAGTCACACACCCCAGCTGCAAAGCACTCACTTGCCTTGACTCCCTCTGGAGACCTTGGTACTGCTGCAGATACCATCTTGAAGTCAGGAGCTTTGCATCCTGCACATACCTAGAAAGCCAAAATCGCAATTCTCCTTCCCCCCTACAGAGAAGCCGGGATAAATGACGTTGCTTCAGCTATTAGTTAGACCACAACAACGTAAGCGAAGGGGTTTCTTGCAATATATTTTAACAAAATCTTTTTGTTCTAAGATACTGTCTTTTTGGAAGAAAAGGCCAATCTTTTCATCACGATTTAACCAAAACCACTACATTTAACTTTGAAGTTTGTGCCTGTGAGAAATGAAGGAGTGGGTGAAGACAATAATGTCAGTCAGCTCTTTTGAACTGAGTTCGCTGTTAACATTACAAAACCTTCCCTTAGGAATTTTTCAAGATCAAGCCTTACAGAGGGGAAACATCTCCATCTAGTGGAATAACCCAAAGCACAGTTTTTTTAACACCCTGCAATCTGAACACTTTCCTGAATCTAAGGTTTGAACTATTACAGTGACTCTGAGGAAAGAATAATAATGTGCATCTGGGCAGGTTTTCCTCCTCGGTGGTCTCCATTACCATACCAAGATAGGGTACATGTAGATGGTGAAATTAGCATCAGAGTAGTCAGCGTCTAAAAAAGGACGGGACCTTTCTGTATATGAGAACAGCATTTGTTGAGAGCCCGAGGGAGGATAAAATTACAAGGGTTATCAATGCTCAGGCTTCAGGACGTAACATAATCACTGGCTGGAGGACGTTGGCAGGAATTCCCCCTTTGTATAGCACTGCATGATTAGGGAGGTGTATGAATGTTGGCCACCACAATCAACCAGATACCAGTCTGCTATCTGTGGATCATAGCTCCATGCTGGGATAACAGTTACCACACCCATAAATATCAAAATGAATTCTTCCCTGGCTACATGCAATGTGCATGGATGCAAAGGGAGCTCTGGCCTCCAGCGTTTCTGTTTTGAGGGATGTGTACAACAGCAGTTGTAGGTGCTAAGTATCTCTTATTTTTGTGTTCAGCTCTGGATCTCTGGCTTGAAATGCAGCCATCGTTACCTTTTTGGCAATGTTGCCCATCGAAGCCCAGGGGACAATCACATTCATAGCTGTCCTTCTTGGGAACACAGGTGCCTCCGTTTGCACATGGTGAGCTCACGCAGGGGTGGGCAGCATTCGCTAGATTGATTCCAAAAGTGAAATCCCGTTTCACATCGATTGTCCGGTCATTCAAGATAATCTATGTATTAAAAAGAAAAAAAAAAAAAAAAAAAAAAAAAAGGAAGGGAGGAAAACACATGCTAAAAACTTCAAAATTCCCCCTATTGTACTGCTAGTCAGAAGACTTCTCTAAGGACTTCAGAGAAATGTAACCCTCAAAACTTGGCCAAAAACCTGTTTCTTGTAATGTGTGTTTTCCAGTCGCAGAGGTCCAATTCATTCTGTTGCTCACCCTGACGCACTGGAGATGAATTTCTTTTGTGTTTTGTGACACAGCCTTAGGAAACACCCATATGGGGTGAAGCTGTGTGGGATTTACCAGCCTTGCATCTGAACACCCGTGCAATGCTTTGTAGCTGAGCCGTGAGCTAGGACAGTAAAATTAGATGAGCACGGCTGAGGAAAAGCATTTCTGAAATCAGAAAACCCCCAAGGAGACAAGTGTTGACAACAGACATATTAAGCAGAACTGCTTGTTTTTCACATTTTATATTCTTTCTAGTATCTCATCTTGCCTGAAAGAAGATCAAATTAAGCTGGATGAAAAACATAATCAATGACTTAACAAAACTGTTTGTATATAAACTGAAGAGAATAGTTAAATTTTGGGATTTTTCCAATATGTCAGCAACATATGTTCTCCAATATAAACTGTCATTTGTATAATCCCAGCTGATATCTTGGCAGGGAGATCACATGTGGGTACGGCTTCTAATCTCAGCAACATCAAAATAAGAAGTCCATTTTCACAAACAAATAGATTTTAAGGCCAAAGTGAGAATGGTAATAGTTACTCTGTCTCCTGCATAACTCAGACGACGCACCTTAAGGGCTCCTACTGGGAGAAGGGGTTGCATCAAGCGTATATACTCTGAAACAGCTTTAAACAACTCCAACAGCACAAAAACATCCAGTCCTATTGTAAAGATGGAGCAGTGAAGACTCCACTAGCTTTTCAGCTTCTTTCTGAATTCCGGCTACGTTGTTCCAGAGGTTAACAAGACCCCACTCTTAAAAATGTGTCTCTTATTTCTGGGCTAAAACTTATCTGCAGCTTCCAGTCATTGTTTCTTATCGTGCCTTTTTCTGCATCATTTCAGAGCCAGGTACTCAAAGAAATCTCACTCTCATGTAGGAACTAGCAGACCACAATAAAGTCTATTCTTAACTTTATCAAACTAAACTAATAGATTGAGATCTTAGGTCTTTCTATACATAGAATGTTTTCCAGTACTTGGTGATGTTTGTAGCTTTTTTTCTATGCAATTCTCCAAAATCCTACTATGTCTAAACACAGCAGCCAACTAATAGTCTCCCAGTGCCCAAAAGGCAGGCGACACGCTTCCTTGAACATCTCATTCAGGCCTCTGAGAAGGCAAATCCACCCTCTTAACTACATCACAGAAGTAAGGGCTCACACTCAGCATTTCCCAATCCATATCAGTGCCTCTGTACTCAAGGATATAACCCCTCACCTTGTAAATGTGATGTATGTTAATTGCTCCTGGGCTCCCTATCCTGCACTCCAAAATGCACTGTATTTAGTCAAGCCTACCTTTCCAATGACGTTTGTGCGACTGACCTGTTCCCATCACTATTACACACTTCCCCCAGTTTTCCTGAACTTCATGTTTTCTGCTAGACAGCTGACAAAGATAGTGAAAAATGTTGGACCAAGTGATGAAACTATTTAAACTGAATTACAATTACCTTTCTGCCCTTGATCAGTTGGTATGAGATGCACTATTAGACTTTTTTATTTGTTGAGTAAATCTGATGCAATTATTTACTCATTTAAAACTCTGAGGATTCAGGGCCAATCTTTCAGCTTTATCCAAATTATTTTAATATTTAATGCCTAGGGAGGGCAAATGTTAGTTCAGTTTGAACTTTCTTTGGATTACTTATTAGGACTTATTATGAATTTACAGATTAATTCTCCAGAAGAGAACCGCACCATGCACAGCTGACCCCTCTAGAACATCACCCTTAATGTCTGCCAACAGTGAAAAAGATCTCCTCCATTCATGTGCCCCATATAAAATTGTAAGAGGGGACGGCAGTGAAGCGTGCAACTGCTGTGTGGTAAAAGAATACGCTAGCTGGACTGGGATACACTTTAATTTGTACCTTCTTTTTCTTTTATTTATATATTGGTTACATCAGACATTTAGCTGCCTCAGTGTGTGTACACTGAATTATTTGAGCATTTCTTCTGTGCATTTATTTATATATGATGCTACAGGTCACTCTGAGGACTCTAATCTTGACATAGCTTTGTGCATGACTCTGAACTCAATCCCATATGACTTCTGCTCACTTATTAGTACAGTATCGAAATTAACAGGGAGACTGGCAGTGGTAATACTTACTGGCTATTAAAGTTAGATTGACTTTTCACTGTGAAATATGTGTTCAAGCACTTTGTGGTGGGCTCCTGAGGTGAAATCTTGGGTTATTTCGGATATTGCCAGTGGTATAAGGGCACTTTTCCACCTAAAGTGGATGAGATGGGAGTAACTGTCTCCAGTGTGTTTCTCTGGGCACATACCTTCTGGATGCTCCCACTGAAAGGTCTGAGGATCCCAGAGTTCTTCTTCACAGCATCATAACTAGGGACTCCGCCAATAAATATTTCAGAGTTGCACTTAATCTGAGTGAAAGCCCCCTGCAAGAAACATAAGAACATTTTATTAGAGTAGCTGGAACCATGCTCATATCTTCAGATTAGCCTACATTAGTTGTTATAGCTCACTTTAATGCCTCTTCACTTCTGTTAATTGCATTTCTTTGTACAATTCTCAAGAAAGCCACTGTAGGACAGTATCTACTGACTGTGCTTTATCCTAATCAGAACTAGCTGGAAAATCTCAAGTAATTCAAAATGGAAGTATTGAAGGAAGAAAGAAAGGAGACTGACTCGTGATTTCTGACTGCACATCTAGCTGTAATTGCAATGACTTGAGGTACATTGATGTAAATCTAAAACCAGAATGAGGTTCATAAACTTAAAATCAGAGCAAACTCCATGCAACAGAGACTCATTTAATGTTTCTAACATCTAAAAAGATAACCCATAGCAAGTTATGGGGCTACACGAAGAAACACTGAGATTGCATTAGTTACCAGAAGCAGGTGCTCAGGATACTTGATGGGACTAGTCAGGGTCCTGGAGTGAACTGAAAGATGTTTAACAGCTAAGGACAGGATAACTGTGTAACTCCAGTCCTGCAGAAGCTCCTGCGATTTCTTTGGTGCCAGCTCCCTGCCAACCTCCTTCTGCAGCTGCACTGCAGCACTTAGAGAAAAAAAAATTACAGTCTTCATCTACCTAAAGAAGTCTCAACTGCTCTGTTTGAATGTTTCCCACTCAATCTGTTTCTTGACAGACAACTGGAATTTCAATCTATTTACATTTTTCAAGAAAAGTCTAAGTTTTAAATAGTTTCCCAGCTTGCAGAAAAACCTGCAGATTCCTCTGCTAACAGGATCTAGAGTCTGGTTTTCTGGCCACACTTTCCACTAGGAAAGAATAAAAGATATTTTCTAAGCAGTTCTAGCCTCAGGTTCTTGGGATTAAAAAGTACCTCTGTGTATACATTTGAGTGCTTAGAGTGAATACCCTGCTCAATACAAGCAAAATTTCACCTTATTACAAACCTGACTCACTATGACCTCTTGGTGAGGGAAGAATAAAATGAAAGTGATAAACTGTCTGAGTCTTCCAGCCCTTACTCTGTCCTGAAAATTACTTTTGCAAAGAGAAGACAAAGAAACAACTCTCTTTTGGCCTACCTTTCCAGCACAATACTCAGAGACAGGTAAAAACAGGACTTTGTGCACATAATTTTCAATATCATCCTTCTCCAGAAAACACATTTCATAGTGCACATGTTGTCCAACAGACTTTGCCACAACCAGAAAGCAGCAAGAAAAGAACCCAAGAACACATATGAACCAAACACTAAAATGTGAGTCCAGTTACGTGGCAAAAGCAGGTAAAGTTGTGATTTCAGCTGCCTTTACAAGGATTGCTGTCCTCAGAGGGAAGACTTCATGTGCAAATTTCCAATTTTGGGCTTCAGAAAATGTTGCCCTAACATGTATACTTTTTTGAGCTTGTAAGAGCTTTGGGAGCAGCCTGTGTAGTTTACCATGCAATCATTTTATAGTCTAACAGCTGTACTCGTGACAAGTCATGCCATATGCTCACCTCTGCCATCCCTTCCATTGGCTTTTGTTTGTCCACTTGCAGGATACCATTCTTTGCTGTGCGAGACACTCGCAACTCATGCCATTGACCCAGACTGACAGGTTCTTCACTCCTGTTTTAAGGGGAAGAAAACTTTCAAGTATTTTACGCTTTTGCCTTTCTGATATTTTCAAATATTGTTGTGATGTTAAAAAGTCAAGTCCTCTGGCATGATTTTCTAAATAAAAAATAAAAATAAATAACTACGTTTCTTTCCTTATAAGGAAGTAACAATTTCTGAGCCCCATCAGCACAGGAAAATAAGACCATGTTCCTACAGCAAATAACAACCACTCTATTTTTATTTATAAATGAAACATTTCAATAATCAGCATGCATATCATCTACCTCCGAGCTAATTTTTCTGCTCAGTCATTTATAATGCATAAAGACAAATTTTTGTCTCAGCCGTACATCATTATTTCACAATGACATAAGCCTGGAGATAAAGCTTCCCACTTTATCCCACTAGACTTGGTCTACTCCCACATTCTTCATCCTCTTTTAAAACAGAACTACTTTGTGTTGGCTTATCAGCTGTATTTATGCATCCTGTTACAGTGACATCTACACACACACACACAGCCTGGCTGCTGTACATTAAGGGGAAGTAACTAAAATATGATGTTAATGATATGATGAGATCCTGGCTGGGAACAATAATGCCCAGTTGTGCAAAGTATTCACCAGTGTCAAAGGAAGCATTTTAAAACTGTTCTTACAGTCTTTATTAGTTCAGCACAAATATGAATAGCAGCCTGTATAAAGGGCAAAACCACATTCCCCTTTACAAGTTCTACAGAACTTTTTAGCTTGTTTTCAAATGTCATTTTACTACACTGGTCAAAGTATTTTATGTCTAAGTGTTGTCTTGCAACCTTTCCTCCATAAGCAATGAAACTTCTGTTTGATTCACTGGTCAAGCTGGAAATATCAGAAACCATGTTACCTAGGACACTTGAAGACTTTCTAGCTTTCAAAGAAAAAATACAAAATTGGTTTGGGTGAAATAATGTTTTGTATTTTCAGGCTACTTACATTTAAAAATGAAAAAAGATATATTTCAAAATGAAAGAACTGAAAAAAATGTGATTTGAAATAGTGAGTCAATAGTGATTCAAATGTTAATTAAAAAGGTATATAATTTTGAAAACATGAAATAACAATTTCATTTTTTTCTTTTTTTGTGAACAACCAACATGAGCTTTGAAACCTTTTTGTCATACCTATTTTGCTCCTTCAAATTTTCTCAAAGCCCATTTTCATCTATTTGGATGACGCTGGCCATATTACTTTGACACTTGGTTCAGAAAAGCTCCATAAAAAATATCATTGAGCAATGCCATTCACTTGTCCTTTTTCTTATGTAGCAGCATCTAGGGTTTAACTACCTTGGATAAATCAATAGGTAACAGAATGTAATCACCTTGAAGAGGTAAATATATACATATAAAGGAACCAGATAGGTTTGGCTACCTAATAAGTGGCAATACATACATTTTATCTCCTCTGCTGATTAGGTCATCATCATGCTAACCCTCCTGTTCTCCTAGGTTGAATTACAATTAGGGATGATAAAGCCTTGCTGAGTCATCACTTCAGAATTGCAAGCTATTTCTTGGATTCACCAGCTTTTTGAAACCAGCATGAGTTTGGCAATGCTTTTTGCGCTTCCGGCTCTTCATGTGCTGAGGGATTAAGTATTACTTTTCCCTGGGTAAACCAAACCTTAAAAAATACACCAGATGATGAAGATCTTGATCCTGTGAATGCCTGGCCAAGGGAAATCGCAGGGGACAAATCCTCCTCTGAGACATCTTGGTAAACAGCTCAGGTTCTGCATCTGTCCATCTGCTCAGCACCCCTGCTCCCTCCCAAGCTCCCTGGCACACCATGCTGCTTCCGTCCTGGGACACTTCAGGCAAAACCCAAGCTTCACCAATGTCAGCTTTCCTATTGCTGCTGCTGACATACATAAATGAGCTTGCCTCATCCTTAATTATAAAGATACTATAATTGTGTTCTGATGATAATATTTAACAGCCTGGTCCTATGGAAGGGATAGTCAGGATGACCAGAGTTATATCCCTGTTTAGGACAAAGGGTAGGCAAGAAGCGGTATGATGAAGATCAAGGCAGATTTTTAAGTGGATAAGCAGGCACGAAAAACAGGGAATCTATTTGTCTTATTTAATCACTGACAGAGCTGATGGCAGGGTGCAGATTGCACACGTTATCTAGAAAAAGGAGCTGAGCAGGACATCCTGACAACTTTCAACGAAGCCTGGTGGTCTCATGAGTCTCCCCCATTACCCAGCTATATCACACCACGCTCTTCTTCCCCAGTGCCCGTGACCCAGGTGCTAGCTGGTGTCCTGCTGGCTCTTTGGCTTTCCAATAGAAAGGGGCAGTTTTCCACTCCCAGGCATGTGCTTGTGGCTCTTGCCACATTTTACAAGCCACATACGCCTCAGCTGAACTTTAGTCCAAGGTGTTTTCAAGCACTACAATATTCTTGGGGGAAAAAAATGATGTGTACTTTAATGTCTTATGGTTGCCAGTAATAGGAATTAGATGGCTGTAATCAGACAAAGATTGAAGGCTGTTGTAAGAAGAGCCATTTTGGGTTGGAGCAAAGGTCTCTGACATAAGCTATTTCTGCCGCTTTTCAGCAAGAGAAAAGAACAGGACAAGTATGGAGTTATTCTTCCCCTGATATATCTCCCGGCTTCTGGCAACTTGTCATTTAGCAATTTCCTGAGTCAGAAGCTGCATCCGTACAATTGTGTTTGATCTCCATCAATGGAGCTTTCTTTAAATTTGTCTAATGTGGTTTTTTTTTTAACCTATTTATAGTTCTGGCATCCGTAACATGCTGTGACAATTAGTTTCCACAACTTATTCATGTGCTGTCTAAAAAAAAAAAAGTCTTATATTCTTTGTTTGCTATTTTTCAGCTTGCAGTTTCACTGAGCTCTTTCTAATCCTTCTGTAATGAAAAAATACAGAATAATCATCCCTCATTCATCTCCATGTCATTCACAATTCAAAAACCTGTCTTATACTTCCACTAAACTCTTTCTTTTCCAGGTTGAAGGGTCCTGCTGTATTTGTGGAAGTTGTTTCTTTCCCTCCCTTGGATATCAAGACTACTCTTCTTTTTTAATTTTGCTAATTTCTTCTGAAATGAAGTGACCAGAATGGCAGCAAGTTTTCAAGACAGGGTGCACTGTGGACTTTTGCAGAGGCATTGTTTCTTATTCTGTTCCTAATAATTCTCTGCATTGTACTTACATTTCTGTATTTGTCTCTCTGTTGCTTTCACAGAACTATCCGTGATTAATCCAGGATCTTTCTGTGTCTGACAACACTAACTGCACTGCCACAGCTGTGCACTGTTAGGGTTGTGCATTATTTGCATTTGCTCCCTTGAAATTTCGTCTCTCGCTTTGTCATCTGAATGGGTTTGTTTGCTTGGGTCCTCATTCCATGGAAAATCAGTACATTTCTCCTAAACCCAGTACAGCCAAAATTCCTGATGTCCACCCACAGGAAACACAGAGTATGCCAGACTTGCAGGCAGTGTACACATTTTGCGTAGGCTTTATATAGATTACTTCTAAATATTAGGTCAGCCTGGTCAAACTGGCAGCCTCTTGGACCACATCCAAGGTACTGAGTGCCTCTTTTTGGCCCGTTGCCTTTTCACAAGAGCGCAGGGAACAGCTGCCCAGAGACTGGGCACTCACTCACACAGAGAGAGAGAGAGCAGCCCTTTCTGAGCCACTTCATTGCTCCTATCCTAGGCATTCATTTTAGGATGCAATGAATCATTCCCAGAAGTTGTCTTTGTCTGGGAGCCTGGATAACTTGTTTAAACCATATATCTCTCTTTTAGACTCCTTAAGTTATGCAAATTAGATATTAGCTTCCAAACCCCAAAAATTGGCACTACGAGGAAGGAGGGGACCTGGAGGTGACACCTCCAGCCTGATACCTGCTGCCTGAAACTGGAGACCAGGGAGGAGGATGCTCACAGAAGTGCCAATATTGTGCAAACTTGTGGCTAGAAAGTATATGCATAAAATATTTATAGGCCCCCTAATTAGCTGTGTCATCATGTCAGGGAGGCAAGAAAGGAATTTCTGCAATACCATACAGAAACTAAAGTAACATTTGCAGTAAGATGGTGGCATCACACGGTAACACTGATAACGAAGCTTTGCAACATAACCTTATGTAGGAAGAAAATCCGGTCCCCTTGAATACAGTTATAGTGTTTCTGTGCTTCCTTAGAAGGAGTAGGCACTACAGACTGATGGGCTCCCATACCTCATTATAGGCTATTACTCTTTCCAGCCCACTCCTCTCCTGGATCAGCACCGTGGTACTGTTGGAAAGGAAACACAAGTAATGCTGTTTACCTGATAACAGCCGTTCCTGAGCCACAGTCGAATCTGAACTCCACGTAACCAGCCACCATGTTAATGGAGAGGAAGTCCTTGCTGTCTGTGTCGTAGCTGTACAAAAGGACACCAGTCTCTAAATCTGGACGAAATGTCATCTCAAACTCCATGAAGGAAAGGTAATTCTGTGGTTCCAAGGGCCAGGGTGTGCTAGCAAATGACCTTAAGGACTCGTTGAACTGAGGTATGGCCAAGGTGAGTGCTGGAAATCCAGAATACACAAGCAGGTCACTTGAGGCTCCAAGGTATGGGATTGACTACTACCAACCAGTGTCAGTTCCCTTTGTTAGGCACTTAAAGCTAACATTAAGAAAAAAAACCTAAAATTTTCATCTTCCAAATTAATTTTTTTTTTTTTTAAATAGCCCACACTGTGTCCCTGCTTAATCCCTTCCTTCTCCAGGGATGTATTTGTATTATAAAGCTTCATGCTCCTCTTCTTTAGTGATTCATCACAGTTTTTTTCATGCACACAGTGGGTGGTGGCATGAAAAGTTCTGCAGCACTGAAAATAACGTTGTATCTATTTGACTCCTTATTTGTACCTCTGTGATTTCAGCAGGAAATCTATATTGGGTCCTTTACATTTCAGAATGTACAACTGACACTGGTTTTAGGAGAAAAGTGGCGATTTTTTTAGAGTTACTGTACAGCTGTGGAGTGGTACATTATTTTAACTTCTGAAAAGTAAGTTTGAGATGCTTAATTATAGTTAGATCAAATATGCAAAGAGGTTTGAGAATCACTGATTACACAGGAGCTGGATGTAGGCCCAAAGTGAATGGTGGGGGAAGGTTTCACTATGTGATTTCAAAAGGATGAAGTAACAAGTACTCTCTTGTGTCAGTGTAATAGCATAAGACCTCCTTGGATGTCACTATGTAGAAAACACACTGAACACTAAATAACACATGCAAAGAAATATAAGCAGCCCAGCATTCTCTCACCTTCTTCACAATGATGACCTTTAAATCCAAGAGGGCAAAGGCAAATGTATGAATCTGCTTTGCTCGCAGCACAGGTACCACTGTTGATGCAGGCGGCCTCGTCACAGATGCCACTGCTACACTCACCTAAAAGCAAAGCCAGAACATTGATTCATCAGAAAAGTTTGTCAAAGAAGTTTTATTTGGCTGTTGATCATTACTACTAACCAATACAATTTGCTCTCCTGCCTAGATTCTTTCCCAATTTGTCAAATGGTGTGCAATTTAGACATGTTAACTTGATTTTTAGCAGGTTTTTTTTAGTACCAGACCAGGAAGAGACCTTAAAAATACCAAAAATTAGCCCTTACTAACAAACCATGATGACTGTATCTTTCAGTCATTCTCTGGATTACTTTCCTTGTGCTTTTGTTCCTATCTTTATTTTCTCATAAAATAGAAATCTCTCCAGATTGTTTAGAAGCACTGTAACTTGTTTAATTTCAATTAGCTTAAGTGCTGCTTTGTTCACTGTAAATTCATGCCATGGTAAGCACAGAAAGTGTTAATCATCATCAACTAATCTTATTAACTAAAATGCTGTTGTCAGCCCTCTTGTCTGCACTAAAAGGGATCCCTATCATCAGCTTTTTAAGAAGCACTTCTACTATGCTGGCAGATCAACGAAAATAACAAGGACATGATTTCTTCTTCCTGGAATTCAGCTGAAATTTTGTAGAACAATTAATTTACCCACTTACTTCTTAAAACTGGTATCTATAAAATTAGATTATGCAATGGTCAAATGTACATCTGATTAAGTTCTTGTTGATTTTGTTTACTTTCTCCTTTATTTTAGTTTCTGATTAGATAATTGTCCCCTCATTGATAGTAACAAACTAATCTTATACATTAACAAATCCCAAATAAGACATTTGTGGTGTACAAGTGTAGGCATGCCATTTGAAGGGGCAAAGTAACAAACTAACCTTATACATTAAGAAATCCCAAATAAGACACTTGTGGTGTACAAGTGCAGGCATGCCATTTGAAGGGGCAAAGTGTTTACATTAAACTAAGAATTGCACATTTATTCTGAGGCACATTGAAATATCACCTCTGAGATTACACAGGTGTCGTGAGGCAGCTCTGACAATAAAGACTGGAGAACTGTTTTGTTATCTGAGATGACTGAGAGAAGTCTTGCAAAACTACTGCAAGAAGGGGATATGCCCTTTTAGTTTTGTTTAAATACATCACTCCAATTGTAAAGACAGTTTCCAGACCAGGACTCTACAAATCTTCAATAAGGTACCGGCGTTAGTACAGCACCAGCTTTGCAGTTTGGTTTCCCATCCCATAGCCAGAAAGAAAAGCACAGAGGAGTATGTAGATGTAAATAGCTGATGTGCTGGTTCATCCTGATCACTCTGCCATCCACAGTGGAAAATAACCTTTTCTCACCAACTCAGGACAGAGGCAGTGATAACTCTTGGGTTATCTGGTACAGCTCCCTGCCAGACCAGATTTGGCTCATATTGCACATCTACAAATCTCCTGCCAGGCCCATTTTTCATTGTAGAGAGGGAAGGTCCAAGTACAACAGTCACAACACAGGGCTCCAGGGCTTATCCAAGGAGCATAAGCAAAACATACAAGTCCCCCAGAAGGGAAGAAATTCTCCTTCTTTGTGGAAGGGGACAATTACCCCTTCAAACAGCTGCCCCACGGCCAGCTGTGGGAGCAGGGTGCTCGCAGTGCTCATTGAGCCACCTTCTCCCCTTCTGGGCTGCATTCTAATGGCCACAGTGAACTGGAGTGGGATGGGTATCTAGTCACTGAGATCCCTCATGTGCTCATCAATGATCACGACAGTGACAGAAATGAGTAGCACCAGCTCTGTATTATACACAAGGAAACAGAGCCAAGACACGTGGGTAAACGAGGATCTAGATGTAGTGAGTTTGAGACACAAACAGAAAACTGAGACAACGCTCATCTTTACTGCATCTGCTGCACTGTTAGTCAATGCTGGCAGTATGTTCAAACAAATCAAAGTTAAAGTCTTTGAGAAACAGAAAAGGACAAGGAAGATAACAATAATGGGACAAGTCATAGGCTCACTGCTTTGAAGGACAGCTTGAACTGGAGAAGTCTTGGTATTTAAGAACAGGCTGCTCTCACAATGTCTCAGTGACCTGAGTTATCACAGCCTTTGGGCCAGCACAGATGACTACACCAAAAAGACAAACCACATGTCTGATGGCTGCGTCTGCTCCGGTGCAGTGGCAGATGAAGAAGGAGGGAAGCTGCAGCGGGAGTACAGGGTGCTGCTGTGTCTGCTCCAAGTCACGAGCACTGCCTCCCCCTTCAGCCCCTTAGCTCAGGGTCTGGTGGGACTTCTACTGCAGCCAGCAAAGATGGCATAGGGGCAGGGTGGAACCCTTTCCTCCCCACCCTTGATTCTGCGGTCCCTATACCACAGCACCCCTGATTTACACACTGTGCCAGTAGGAAACAAACAGAAGACTGGCTAGCAAAAACCATCCCTAAACCCTAGTAGGGTTCACTTGCAATTTATTTATTTTAAGCTTAACTTATATGGCATATCGTTTGCAAGTCTCTCCTGGTTTCATACAAGTGTGTGCAGCCACGTAAGGACAGTAAGGCTCTATCATTCAGTTTCAAGTCACACATGGCAGAACTCAGCATTTACTTTCACTGATGTTGATTGTTAATGCAGTAGTATGTGGAGCATTCATGGATGGGAATGAAGCTAGCTGCAACCCAAAAGGCAATAGAGATTAGGGCTCAGAGAACTTCAGCAGGGCTTTCATCTATCTATCTAAATTCCACAGATTCTCACTCTATCGTGAAATTACTATCTGCTTCCAAAGTCTTATTCTTTTCAGCATCTGTTTCTTGGGCCACTCTGTTCCCCCCCTGTATTGCACAGAAGTTTGGTCATGTCATCTAGGGAATACAGAGTGATTGTTAGCAAGTTTCTCATTAATCACTTCCTTCTTGGGATGCCAAATGCACAGCTATAGAAGAGAAGAAAGATGACTTTGTGGCTGAAGCATGGCACGGAGGGTTCAGTGATATGGGATCTATTTCCAGCATTTACCACTTGCTTTCTAACTTGGGTTTACTCTTACTCTTCAACTGTTTAGACTGGGAGGTCATTAAAGCAATGCCTTTTTTTCAAGTGACCATTACATAGATGGCATAGAGATGAATAACTAAGACAAGACTAGTTAATTAACTTCCCTACTTCTCCATCTTTTAACCTGTGAAGGGGAGATAATGTTATAATACCACTTCACAAAGCTGCTGAAATAATCTATTCCACAGTATTTTTAAAACATACCGGAAATGAAAACAATAGATGGTCGACAGGAAAGCCTATTTGCCTCAGCAGTAATGGGGTTTCATGGGGAAAAGCCCTTTGTAATGGCCACAGCACTGCTGTGGGTCTGAAAGGTCCCTGCATTGCTTTGGACCAGTGCAATGATGCCTTTAGGCAAAACACATTTTGCTGTGTCCACAGTGTTTTAAATACAAACACAGTGTGCACACTATTGATTCCTGATGATATGACTGTGTAAGTCAGGAGCATGAAGAGGCATCCTGAGAGATGTTTGCAGAAATACTGGTGCAGACGTAATAATATTGGCAACACTGAGTTTCCGGTTTGCTCATGAGAACTGGTTTTACTATTGTGCTGCATAACTGCATCCACAAGGGGTTTTGGTATACTACAATGATGTTTACTTGTACAATGTGATAAAACCCTTCTACTACAGACCCAGTAAAAGCAATGTGCAAAGGCACAGAGAAACACCATGGCAAAAATAGAGCCTACACATTGCATCTCTCAAACCTGCACCATTGCTCAACTGTTTTCAACAGGCAAAAAAAAGTAACCCCTTGTTTATTGCTGGTTAAAGACTCCATACCATTACACTTACCCACATCAGCACCACTGAGAGCTTTCCCTAACGGCCAGGGTCTCATATCAATTATCTTTCCATTGACGCTCAGGGACTGAACGCAGCCCTGAAACCCACGGTTGGTGCCTGCAGCTCTGACCAGCCAGTACATGCTGGGGGCACCGCCAACGTAGAAGGGAGTCCGGAACGTAATTTTACTATACTGGCCCTGAAGGGAAAACAGAGGACAACATGATGTAGAACAGATCTAACACAGGATAACTAATTAAGCCACACTGCGTATAATCAATTTTTTTCTCCACAAAGAATTGTGTCAGAGGATGTGCAGGCTGCTCACTGGTAATTTCATTAGTCATTCCTCTACTCAGTCTATCACTTTAAATGTTACTTTTTGCACCCGCATCCGTCATGGTAACGTGGACTATTTAATGCAAAACACAAAGCTTAAAAATCACTATGTTCTGAGGAGGGATTTTGCTCTGCCTTTTGCTGCAATTTCTTCCTTTACTTTTGCCAAACTTTTTTGTCTTCTAAACCCTAAGTCCTGCAGGACACAGACCAATGGGATATTGCCTTTTGGACAGAACTGAGCAAGTGCTTAGCATCGAAAAATAATAAAATGACAAAAAAAAACACTAAAAACCAAGACAAGGCATAAACTGACACAACCACAACTTCTGTGGCGTTCTGCTCACTTTGCCAGTACTAAGTTTACTCCCCATCTTTTTTTTTGACCTTAACCTGCCTACAGAAATGTACACATACAAGTTTACTAACACTGCTATAGTGCACAGGAAGGAACAAAAAAACCCCCAAAACTAAACAGAACTTTTTGAACCATTGAATCAAACTTTGCGCTATTGTGGGCAATGGAGTGACGATTCTTTCCATAAATTGATCAAAACATATGTCTTTTGTCTCCTACTCAAAGGCTGTTTCAAAATCTCACTGCCCTTTAGAAGAAAACATTCAAAATTCCCAAATTTATTCCTGGTCAGTTTTTACCGATGTGCCCTTCCAACAGCACTGACCTTTACCCTAAAAGCTCTCTGGATTTTTCACCCCTGCCCTGCCTCCTTGGTATTTATAACAATAAATTATATCCCCATAGCTTATACTTTGCCAGGCTAAATAAACCAAGGTTATTCACTCGACGGGTGTTCACTGCACAGTGCACTGCAGAAACACATCAAACTGATCTCAGTTTCAGCAGGGAAAAATAATTCAGGCGGAGCCTGTGGCTAAAGAGAGTTCAGATGTCCACAGGGTTTCATGGTGAGCATATGCCAGGGCTGTGGGCGCACAGCTCTCCAGCCTGTCTCCAATCACTTGCCATCTTCCATCGCCTTTGATGCTCCTGCCCTCCTTAGTCTGTCAAGCTCCACTCTCTAAGACTGTTCAAGTCAAAAAGAACTTTTCAGGTCAGAAAAGACTACCACTCTGCTGAGACTAATCCAGGTCATTCTAACTAGGAAGGGCTGAGAAGGACTCACTGGAGCAACAATACCACAAGAGCAGCAAGTTCTGGTGGAGAGCAGCACCTAGGGCGATTAACTTTTTTTTCTGCTATAGTTGCAAGCTAGAAGAATGCATGTCCACTGTCAGACTCTTCTTGTAATAGACCATAATGTGGACCATAACCCTCCCACGAGCCCTTCGTTCCACC
Source organism: Burhinus oedicnemus (assembly GCA_008921705.1). Lineage (NCBI taxonomy): Eukaryota > Metazoa > Chordata > Aves > Charadriiformes > Burhinidae > Burhinus > Burhinus oedicnemus. The sequence continues at coordinate 1,851,092 of VFFE01007178.1, read as the reverse complement.
TTTACTTCTTCGACTTCATCTTTCTTGACTATGGGTGATCATAGCCATGCGTAGCCAGATGCAGTCTTACCAAAGTGCTGCGCAATGGCATTAATTTTACTGGACATATCTCTCCTGATTCACATTTGCCCATTGCATGGCCTCATAGCCTTGGTAACACATAGCCACACGTGACAGACATTGAAATCTTTTCCTCTGTTATTTCCAGCTGATGAGAACTCAATGCACAGCATATTTTTCCCTTCAGTGCCCGCACATGAAAGTGCAAAGTAATAAGATGTCTGAAGCTGCTTTTTTTCAGGGCTAGGGATGGCGTGCTAATAGTGGTTATCAAAGGGAAGAGAAAAGACATCTGAAACAATTTGCAACTGTCTTTTTTTTTCAGTGCCTTAATTTCGCTTCTATTTTCTGGCTTGGCAACAGATGAGCAAGTCAAGACATCTTCCTCTATTACATTTTATGCAGGCGCCCTCATACGAAATTCTTGACATTAACATAAGTCAGGGCAGAAAGTCTATCTCCATCACTGTGCTTAAATCTATGTCCACGGTATACATGTAATTACACTTCTGTATACAAACCTTTTGTGGCTATATGCATGTAATACATAAATATATAAGCATATACACATATGCATCTGATTTTTGTGGCTGAGGAAGCAGAGCAGCTCCCCGAGGCTTGAAAAAGAAAGCAATCAGGGACAGCAGCTGTAAAACCTGGCAAACTTTTAACAGCAGCCTGTATCTGAGACTAGTGAAGTGTAGCAGAAGGGCAGCAGAGCAAGTATGGAGGACAACAGGGAAACAGTGACAGGATTCCGCACTGGGATATTTATCTATGTGATTTCTAGACTACATATGTTGAAGAGTAATCTGTACACTGATCCTGGTTCACTAAATGCCCCAACACTGATAAATAAATATGTACCTTTTAAATCTGATCTGCTGGAAAGAAAAAATGTCATCACAATCTTGAGAGAGCCCAAGGACTACCTACCTGAGACTTTCCTGTCACTGGAGCACCATTGTCCATCCTGAGCCAGCCATTCATCCCATCTCTGAACAACGTGACGCTGTGCCAGTTCCCCAACTTGATTTTGTTTTCACTCGTTAGGACTGCAACTCCAGTGCCACAGTTGAACCTGGGAGCATGAGACAGAGAGAGCAAGGTGACAATCTTACATTAACCAAATAACTGAAAATCATTTTTAGACTCCAAATATTCCCTTCGCTCCTGGGAACCTCTCTGTTTCACATTGCGTATTAGCAGACCACAGGAAAATTACACAGCAGGTCTACATATAATCTGTTCTAAGTTTCAAAATTCATTATCTCTCTTTGCCCCATGGTGAAGAATTTGCATCCTCTGGCCATACCAAGTGAATTCCAAAGCTTGCCAACAGCTGAAACTGTTTCAAGATGCAGGGTATTACAATCTGAGTTTCTGCTATCACGGTAATTTTTCTCGGGATTTTTTCTAGCTCCCTGGTGAAAGGCAGTGATACATTAATAACTCTGCGATTCTGTATGAATCTCAGTACTGACTGACAAGCAGACCTCCAGGAGAGTCTGTGTGCAGCTGAATGTGCACAAAATGTGCCATTTTCTCTGACTGCCATTCAGTGCAGGTGAACTAAGGCACATCACCCACTTTGTTATTGCCCACTTTCAAAGGACTCACCCTTCCAAGCAAGAAGATCCTTGAGATACTCTTTCACATGCTTCGTAACTATGGGACTGCAAGACACCCCCTCAATCTTCACTTAAAAAAACTGCAACTCCCATCTAAACAAGGGATATACGATGAAGTTCCAGGCCCCTTGCTGGCATTAAATCCATTATTTTGCTACGTTACCTGCAGGTCCTTTTGTTGTGAAGCGAGAACACTGACTGTGCATAGCTCAATATAGCATAAGCTTAACAAATGCAGTGGCTCACTAGCATGTCTGATAACATAGCAATGAGCCCTGGACTACTGCCTTGAAGAAAACTGATTATTTTGCCTTTACTCCAAGGTCTGAGTAAAAAGGGTTCAACATGGCACATGTCCACACAATAAAGGATGAGACAAAACTGATTATTTTGCCTTTACACCAAGGTCTGAGTAAAAAGGATTCAACAGGGCACGTGTCCACACAATAAAGAAGGATGAGAGAAAAAGAAATTGAAGAAATGTTAAATGAAGTAATACTGTCCATTTTGTGCACTGCATAGGGCAGAAGTCAAAGACATGACACATATTCATCACATATAGCGAGTCCCAGGAGGCAGCAGTGGCCCCTTCTCTTTACATCAGATTTAGGGTGGAGGTTTTACCTGAACTGGATACTACGTCGGATGATTGCTAGTGACATAAAATCACCACGACCATGTTCATTTTCTCCACAGTATAGCAGCAAACCATCTTCCGATTCAGCCTGCAATCACAGCATCAACATAAAAAATCAAAGTCTAAGCCTCACAGTGACAGATAAACACAAGCAGCACTGGGGACTTTTCTCCAGAAAAGGGACAGCATTTTTCAGATGGAGTTTTTAACTTGCAGAATCGGAAATTGGTTGACCGATTTTGAATCCTGCATTTGATGAACCTAGAAAATCATTGCCTTAATGTTTAAATGACTGAAGAACATCTCTTCTACTTACAGTATGATACTATCAGACCTAAAAACAAGCCTGAAAGCATTAAAGACTGTCAGGCATGTCCCATGTGAGACCTCTGAGCACAAAGACCAGCAAGGATGTCCTAGCAAGCCCGTTAAATGCAGACACATCAGACTCACTGCACATGAATAGACACATCCTGCTTCACGTGTTCAGTGAGCCTGACGGTTTTCAAGCCGAACAACCTGTGCAGGCAGGATTTCTCCGCATGTGCGTAGCAGCCGACACAGTGGCTTTTCACAGCCATCCTGCATTTTAAGCTGGCCAATTGCCAGAAGAGCGTCAGATCACCACGTGAGGCAACGTGCTGCTGCTGCTCGAGTGGCAGCCTCATACCCAGGCTGCGAGGCTGGCAAGTCTGCCTCACATGGGAGCAGGGGTGCACCCGAGAGCTCGGCCACCCTCCCGTACAGGCAGCCCTACCAGCTCTGTTCGTAACACACAGACATAATTAATGCAAGTTACTGTGGGATGTACACTTCAAAACCGTAGTTCAAGTAGTCCAGTATTAGTTAGTAGCCAGTATCCCAAACTTCAGAGGTTTATATATAATAATGCCTACTTAAAATCCTGCAGGATAGGAAAGGAACTCTGGATATAGGGCAGTATTTTGCTCAGTACAATAAGATCACAGTTTCTTATATGCAAATATACTGCTCGCCACTCCCAAACTGTAATTCACAAAAATTCCAGGGGTACTTCAGCCTGTAGTTCATTCACATGGCTATAAGCTTGCCAATGTACATTGCTACTAGTCTGCAATGCCAGTATTACTAGTCCCAGGGATTCTCTCATGCACTGCCTACCAATAATGGATGCAAACATTTTAGCTCAGTTTACCAACTTCATTTGCATTCATTGAAGGTGAAGCCAGATCTTTAGAGGTGAAGATTATGCATAGGTTCACCGCAATTATATTATAAGCAATACTAAAGCTAAGTTAGTATTCCATTGTCCACATGATCAGAACAAGTGAATAAAATTTAAAGCTTCTATGTGAGCTTGGAATTGCTTAAACTTACCCTGAATTCAAGGGTAATTTGAAATGTCTGATAGGAGTTTTTCAGTGGTTCAAAGGTGATGTATGAGTAGCCAGAGAACTGAGGATACTGGATAATAATATCTGAAAAGCAAAGACAAAAGCATGTTATTTAGCAGTCTTCTCCCATATAAAAATCGATATACACATTTAGCACTAGATAACATCAGATGAAAATGCAAGGCAGAGTTCCTCCAGAGACAACCATTAGTCAGCAGCAGTCAACAATCAGTTAACCTATTGCCTTGTCCTTCCACCACCTTTCACAACTAACTCTTTTATTCCCAAGGACCTGGTGAACTTGGAAAGAAACAGGGTACTGAGGGTCAAATACTGCTCAACAGTTTAATCACTGGCTTCAGTGGAACTTTCTCCAGATTTTCATCCTTGTTACAGAAGACAGAACCCATCTACTTTATATTTATCTCCTTTTAAGAATTCATTTAACACAGAGACAACAAACTAATTTTCTGTTTTGCAGGATTATAAAAACATATGCAGGAAATGTGGCCAGACTCCACAACGCATTAGTCACTGCTGCTCCATAGCTGCTGCGTCCAGCATCTGCAGAATCCTTGGATGGCTCATAAGAGACCAGCAGCTTTCAGCGCTTCCCTCAAGTCAGCTCAGGGCAGAAGGTAAAGGGAGCGATGGGGAGAAGAGAGTCCCTGTAGGCATCTCTCCATCCCTGCTACAACAGTGGCCTTTCATATCGCTCTTGTCAGCTGGCGTTATCAATCCTCACCCTTTGTTGTCTTATGTTAGAGGACCATACTGGCTTCAGCACAGAAAAAGAAAATCAGAGTGATGTAGGCTATTTGAATATGAGTGGGGTTTTCTTGCATATTTGGATCTGGATCCAGCTCTCTCAGCCTTTTTGTTTGCAAGGCATACATTTTAGGCTGAGGTGAAGAGAACCAGTGCTATAAAACTGAATGCAACCACAGCAGACAGCAATTAACTCATGCCCTGATCACAACCAGAACCAACTGGACCAGAGCACCACGCAGCTGTTGATTGCAAAGAAAAGTCTGTTCTCATTCAGATGAATATACTGTTTAACAATATTGGCTGCTGTGGAGAATTTCAGTACAAGGGAATATTGGTACATGATGCTACTGCTTAGCAGGGAATAACACACCCCCTTGTGAAAAATGGTGGTTTTGGACTGACATTAACAAACCCACTCTACAAGTTGTATACAGTTATGTCAGTTCAAATAAATCCTCAACTCTTCATACTTGATCAAGGCCAAAAATCACATCTGCAGCTGTTCCATGTGGCTGAGTCATAACAGATTGTTTTCAGAATGAGCTCTCTTCGCTCCAGCACCAGGAGGAGAAGATCAAACACCCTCACAGAATCACAGGGGTTGGAAGGGACCTCTGGAGACCATCTAGTCCAACCCCACTGCCACAGCAGGGACACCTACAGCAGGTTGCACAGGAACACATCCAGGAGGGTTTTGAATGTCTCCTGACTCAGAGACTCCACCACCTCTCGGGGCAGCCTGTGCCAGTGCTCTGCCACCCTCAAAGGAAAGAAGTTCCTCCTCATGTTTAGATGGAACTTCCTACTGTGAAGTTCACCTTACCTCTTATCCTGTCACTGGGCACCACTGAAAAAGACTGGTCCTCTCCTCCCAGCACCCTCCCTTTAAGTATTTATAGGCATTGATGAGATCCCCTCTGAGTCTTCTCTTCTCCAGACTAAAAAGCCCCAAGTCCCTCAGCCTTTCCTCATAAGAAAGATGTTCCAGCCCCCGAATCACATTTGTAGCTGTATCCTCTCCAGCAGTTCCCTGTCCTTGTTGAACTGGGGAGCCCAGAACTGGACACAGTACTCCAGGTGCGGCCTCACCAGGGCAGAGTAGAGGGCGAGGATAACCTCCCACGTGTCTGTAACTCTGATGCACAACACTGTGCATCACAAATGTCTAACACAAGCCTGCAGAAGAAACGTGTGTCCCTGATGCTCTGCTGTGTGGCAGGGCCTTGGTAGATCAGATCAGCATGCAGAGGGATGCATCAGCTCTTTCTTAGCTAGTGGGACAGCACCACTACAAGCAACAGGACACTTGCTTTGCATGAGCTCTGGCATTCATCTGATCCCTTGGTCACCAAACCAGAAGAAAAATAACTCCAGGGGGGGAAAAAAAGTGACCTGTTTATGGTTGGTTAAGAGAGCTGGACTGGCTCACCAAGTGATCAGCTCAATGTCAGACCCAGCAAAAGGGCAAGGTTAGGTCTGCAGAAGGAGAGGACAGGAAGATTGCAAGGGAAGGAGAAGCAGGATGGCTTCCTTCAGCCCAGCAAGATCTTGCCCTGGCTCAACTGCCCTGCAGAGAGGTGAGAGGACATGTGGCAAGTCCTGACTGGGACGACCACATGTCCTCACAATGACAGAGTCTTCAGGTCGTGCCTTCTGAACTGGGGAGGGGCGTTTATTTCTCCCTTGCCCCAGGCTGCCTGGCATGAAAGCCGGGGCTACCACTCCAGCACTTCTGCCCTGCAGACCACGGGGAAAGCCTCCTCTGGAGATGGTTTTACAATGGGGGCTCTGTCTGACATCCCTGATGTAAGATCAGCATCATCCAATGGACCACACTGGAAACGCGGGTGGTTCAGGGCTTCAGCTGCAGGCAAAAGCCAAGGGTCAAAGTGGGGCTGAATGTCCCTGCTGGAAGCTGTGGATGCCATGGCTGGACCCCGTCAGGTCTGGCTTCATCACCCTCCCACTCCTACGTGGGGGTAGGAAGATTAACCTCCCCTGCGCACCTTCACACAGGGTCTGCACTCAGCTTTATTAAAGAGTAACTTCACACCTAGCTGAGGAAAGACAAGCAAAGGCGCCGATGCCTGAACTGGGACGTGGAAGCTGCTGCTGTCCTTAGGTATCCATTAAGCCCAGACAGCTGTTCCCAAAGCAGACTTCATTTGGTTCGTCATGAAGCTGCTCCTTGCTCCAGACAAAGAGAAGCCAGCAGCAGCGGGCACGCAGAAACCTACCTTCAGCACAAGTCTCTCCTCCTTTTCCCAAGTTGCAGTGGCAGCGCGAGCCGCCCCGGTCGTAGTCGTTGACGCAAAAGCTGTCTGCAGAACAGATGGCCTCATCACAGGAGAGATCAAAGAGGCGCGTTGCAGAAGACATGCCACCCCTCCTCGCTGCCCGAGCTGTAGTCACCCTTGCTGTGGTTGAAGGCCGTGTGTTGGTGGGAGTGGAAGCAGTAGGTTCAGAAGTGGTTGTAAGGACCCGTGATAGCAGCCTGGAACTAGACCCCGGCGTGACCTTAGTTTCGACCAGAAATTTTCTGTTGCCTCCTTTGATAGCAGGAAGCGGTCTGAGCTGAAAGGAAGTAAAGAAGCACAAATTTGGTAAAACCTAAAAGGCTACGGGGAAATGAAATTAACACCTTCCAAGGTACAGATCTGAGGTAACAAATTCATCCTCACTGAAGAAAAAGAAACAACCACATTATTGTATCTGAGCACATAATATCAGATATTAAACTTCCTGACAAGGTCAGACACTTCGAAGTATTGAGACTATAAAGAAAACAGAAATGCCAAAGTGGAATCTTGAAATTTACCTCTTCTATGTAAATGTCGTAGTCTGAGTCATCGATATCAAATCCATCATCATCACCAGTCACTGTGTCCGTGATATAACGATGCCCATAGCTTCCACTTCCTAACTCCTCAGAGCCTAAAAGGACATAACTGGCATATTCAGTTCATATATTTTTTTCTCTTTATGTACAGCACCTCAGATCTTACCACCCCCTGACTCACCACACTGAAATCTGAAGTGCTGTTGATGTTGATCCTGTACAGACAATGCAAGTGTCAGCCTGAAGATGGGAGATGCTGTCCAAGTGATACGCACTAAGTGAAGACCTTCACTTAGTCACTCACTGTTATTCTCAAACAAAGCAGGCAAAGCTCAGTTCTCCCACTGCAAACTGACTTTCACCCATCATTCTTCCAGGAGAACAGCTCTGAACTTTTCTGGCATGGACAATACTTTAATAACTGTATTGTTTTCAGATCAAACTTTTCCCTTTTAAAAATACACAGTCCGGTATCTGCCCTACTGGTGACCAAATTACTGGAACAGAAAAAGAGATGCATCTAGGTAGGGCTTTTCTGGCACATTCTGCTTAGGACTTTATCTGCCTCCACTGGCTCCAATGTTCCTGAAATTAGCATCCTAAGTGTATTTTTAGGCTTTTTTAAAAAACACAATTTAGCACCTCAAAAAAAGAAACATGAACAAACATCATGGGTTTTTCATGCACGTAATCTGCTTCTCCCACTCCCTGGAGTGCTGAACTGTGCTGTGAAGGACTCTGGGCTGGGAACGGCCAGTTTAAACAGTAAGAGGGTCCTCGCAGAAAACAGCTGTGCTTTTCAGCACTTTACATAGCAAATTCCGCTTAAACAATGGTTTATGCTTTTTAGCTATTAAAATTTGCCAGAAGTCATGAAGAAAGATAATACAAGCAACTGCATACCTATCATTTCAGCACGGTTAAGAATAGACAAACGTTTGATACCCATTAAGATAATGGACTTCATACATTTGCATTTTGCATAAAATATTTTGAGTCACTTAAAAGCAGCGTAGGTAAACCTTGCTTTACAAAGCCTCTGTACAGGCTGACCATGTGTGTTTGTTTATTTTAGCAGCCACAAGCTGCCCATATTTTCTCACAAATTAGCAGGTCCTTCACATTGCAACGTGCAGAGATGCCAAGTCTTGCTGGGCAGTGGCTGTCTGCGGAAAGGAGACCTGACAAGCCAGAAAATGCCACTTGATGGTAGTGAGAGCTTCACTACCACCATGGAACAACTCAATTGGAGCCAGGGAAAGCTAACAAGGCTCAGCAGACTTTCAGAGGTAGGAGTGTGGGCACAGTGCTATCGGGGTGTTTGAGCCAGTCTAACCGGGGTCAGCCATCCTCCACCTCGGTGGAGAATGATGGAAAAATATCTCACTGACCTGATTCAGGCAGGAGAGCACTTGTCTAAATCTTATTGTACTCTCTCTCTCTTTGCCGTGACTGTAACCCAGAAATCCTGGCAGACAGTTACAAAATCAAGCATATGCGCACCAGACACGAACGCGTGCCCTGGCTGGCTAACTGGCTGCCCACCACACATTCTCTGGGAGTTACTTATCAACAGGCTTTACATGTTACATCAGCATACAGAAAAATCAGAGGTAAATGAGTAGAGGTAATGAGGCATACACATTTGCAACCAAAACAACATGCTAGTCTGGGAGAGAACGTGTATAAAAGTTTTCACTCTAACATGTATACCAAATCGCCTGTAAGTAATACAATTTAACTGTATATTAAACAGAATTATTCAACAGAGTTCTACCAACTAAGCTGAGAACTCATAGCTTTATGAATGGTAATGAGGTAAGACCAACCAGATAAACTACATCCAGATTATTTCTGTTGGTGACTGTGATGCATAAGCAAAGGGTTACTACTGGAGAAACAGACTGGACATTTATGAACTGGTCCTAATCCTACATTTATTATGGAAAACAATAGGTATTATCAAAATGTAGACAAAATCTCTTACTCCTAGTATTCACTTGTATAATCACTCAGGTTAATTGCCATCACAGGATAATTTTACTCCAGGTGGGAAGAATGGAATGGAATGGAATGGAATGGAATGGAATGGAATGGAATGGAATGGAATGGAATGGAATGGAAATAGAAATAGAAACAGAATAGAACAGAACAGAACAGAACCAGAATAGTTCTGTTGGAAGTGATCTACAACAATCATCCAGTTCAACTGCAAGGTTGACCTCTTCCATCCATCACGGCATTAGAATCTCCTTTGGCAACAGTGATTTTATAAGACATGCATTTCTACAAAAGAATTCCAGTGTGCAAAACCTCAAACATAAACATTGTAAATGTGACTTGCAATTTAATGTAAATTACACGAATAAAGCAGAGCCCAGCACTAACTCAGCTCCCAGCAGACACAGCAATTTTCAGCTCACTGGAATAGAATTGAATTCAGTTCTTCTAATGGATGAAACTGTGATTTACCTAAGAGTAACAGAAGCCATAAAGCTAAGCTGGGAAAAGGAACAGAAAAATCACAATCGTATCAGGGAGAACACACAGGGAAGTGTGGCTTGGATGAATGGACAGTGGGTGGACAGAAAACTGGCTGGCAGGTAGAGCTCAGAGGGTTGTGCTTAGTGGCACAGAGTCTAGTTGGAGGTTTGCAACAAGTGGTGTTCCCCAGGGGTCAGTGTTGAGTCCAGTCCTGTTCAACATATTCATCAATGACCTGGATGAAGGGGTAGAGGGTACCATCAGCAAGTTTGCTGATGACACAAAACTGGGAGGGGTGGCTGACACACCTGAAGGCCATGCTGCCATTCAGCATGACCTGGACAGGCTGGAGAGCTGGGCAGAGAGAAACCTGATGAAGTTCAACAAGGGCAAGTGTAGGGTACTGCACTTGGGGAGGAATAACCCCATGCACCAGTACAGGTTAGGGGTTGACCTGCTGGAAAGCAGATCTGTGAAAGGGACCTGGGAGACCTGGTGGACAACAGGATGACCATGAGCCAGCAATGTGCCCTTGTGGCCAAGAAGGCCAATGGCATCCTGGGGTGCCTCAAGAGGTGTGTGGCAAGCAGGTCGCGGGAGGTTATCCTCCCCCTCTACTCTGCCCTGGTGAGGCCGCACCTGGAGTACTGTGGCTAGTTCTGGGCTCCCCAGTTCAACAAGGACAGGGAACTGCTGGAAAGGGTACAGCAAAGGGCTACAAAGATGATTCGGGGGCTGGAACATCTTTCTTATGAGGAAAGGCTGAGGGACTTGGGACTTTTTAGTCTGGAGAAGAGAAGACTCAGAGGGGATCTCATCAATGCCTATAAATACTTAAAGGGAGGGTGCTGGGAGGAGGGCACCAGTCTTTTTCAGTGGTGCCTAGTGACAGGATAAGAGGTAAGGGGCACAAACTTCACAGTAGGAAGTTCCATCTAAACATGAGGAGGAACTTCTTTCCTTTGAGGGTGGCAGAGCACTGGCACAGGCTGCCCCGAGAGGTGGTGGAGTCTCTGAGTCAGGAGACATTCAAAACCCTCCTGGATGTGTTCCTGTGCAACCTGCTGTAGGTGTCCCTGCTGTGGCAGTGGGGTTGGACTAGATGGTCTCCAGAGGTCCCTTCCAACCCCTGTGATTCTGTATTCAAATAAGCTGTGATACACATGCTCCATTTTCTAATTTAGAGGTCACAAGCTACAAAATAAACATCTGTTGTAGTCCAAATTCTGCTGCACTTTTTCTCTTCTCAAGCAAACCTTCTATTGGCTTAATGGGATTTAGGTTCAATAAGGATGGCAGGAATGAAGCAACACAGAGAATGAAGTATCTTCATACTCGCACATAGGGAAGTGTGAGGTCTTGAATTCACATTCAGATATGCACACTTGCTTACATGTGTAGATACAGTTTTAATGCCATGCCAGTTTTACAGAAGTGTAACTCTCCTGAGTGAAGTTATCACTACGCCACATCAATAACCAGCAGCATGCAATGAGAGCTGGTAACTTAGGAGAGACACACAGTTCCCCAAGCAGCAGCTGTGCCTCTTTCATCTGGCAGATCAAAATGTTCCATGCTTTTCCAACAGAAGACCTTGGGGGATGAAATGTACCCACTATTTTAAACCAGACAATGATTCTTTTCACCTTATTGAACTGGTACAACATTTAGAGCCTAGAGAGAGCAAAGAAGTTACAGCTTATTGTGGCTGGTAGAAAAGACTGCTTTGAGGTTCTTCTTCAAAGACCTTTGGGACATAAGTTTGGCATCACCAGGAAAAGTATAACTTTGGAAAGTGTTCTAATATCCACAGGTCTCTAATATGGCCCCAAATCTCTGCTTTCACTCCCCCTGGCAACATCTGAGTTCCAGCCAGCACATGCTACATTACTCTACCTGCTGATCTGTAAGTAGTTTTGGTAATGCATAATGCACCTGGGAGCAATGAAGACATGGAGATGTAGTCTTTTCTAACTATTCCTGCATTTATACAGGTGAGTACACACACCGATGATGAGACCATCTAACAGTCCAATGGCTTCTCAGTCACCGTGCTCTGCCTTACATTTGGTGTTGGCTCACTGGATGTGACATGATACCCACTTGTGACATGATGCAACAAAACTGCGAAACACCAGAAAGCAGAGAAGCTAACATGATTTTTTGTAGAGAAACTGCCATGTGAGCCCATCTCTTAAGAGCACTGTATAGCTTTGGTAGTGAGCTCATCTCATAATGGGTGGCAAATCAGGGACAATTAAGCAAAGTGGTGCTCTGCAAAGACCAAAACAATGACTACAGAGATTATAAGCATGCTATATTTCATTAAATCAGTGTTTCAGTGTACAAGGAGATTAAGCCTGTTTAAGACCCTTTAGCAGGTCCTATAATCCCATTTTAGAATTAATTGGAAAACCTGTGGGGGGTCATGAATTTTAGACAGCTTCTTTCCAAATAATCAAGGATTAGGTTATATCGAAGAAATCTTTCTCAAAACAAACAGAAAGCCACAAAAACTTTTGTTTTGCTGATTAGGTGGCCACCATCACACTGATCAGGAGACACGGGAGAGCACAGGAGGTAGACCACTGGGCACTGCAATGCGGGCAGGTTCAATGGAAGTGTTAACAGACTGATCACCTTTATGCAGAACCCCTCACAGGTCTAAATCCAAAATACATGAGGGGCATTTTAATCTGAGTTTTATTCTTGTCAGTGACTCACTGCATATCGCTTGGCCTGTCTCCTGCTTTTCGTCCCTGTCTGTATAAATACAAACACTGCCTTTGTAAAGCCTTCGGAGATCTGTGGGAAACAGTTCTGTGGAAAACCTTCTCCATTTGCTATCTCCAAGACACATCACCATCATTTACATCAAGGTTTGGGCCCAAGGGACTGTCCTTTTCCTGTGCCTGAGCCTCAGCAGACACATTCAAGCTCCGTGCAGAATATTTAAGCAGCTGTCCCAAGGCCTTGCTCAGTGTGAGCCTGGTGGTGACAGCCAGGACCAGAGGAAGGGATGTACCCAGATTAAGCAGCCACTTCTGTCACGTTTGCTGTGGAGACAAGCAGGAGGGTATTTTTAACAGAAGAGGCTTCCTCTGTTGGTCTCTCAAAGCCCAAGGCTGGTGACCTTCCAGGCACAGTGCAAACCCCATCTGTTTCCCCAGGAGATGAAGGGTATTTAAGTGATGCAGGTGATGACACTTTCTTTGTTTGATTCTTTGAGACAGTTTATTTTGTTGTTACTGAACTTGATATGTGAAATCTCTTTTTCAAGTAAATTGTCCGTGACACATTGGAAGATTTGATATAGCAAAAAACCAATAACCATATAAGTGAGATATCTGCAACCTGCATCTGTAACTAAGAAAGGCAACAAAAAATTATTTACTACATCATTTCCCTCCGGAAAAAAAAAGAAACTGAATCACAAATAAATAAGAACCCTTGGGGAAACTTGCCCTCTCTTTCCTCCCTGAAAATGGAGCAATGTAACATAAACCAAGCACGCATTTTTTACTAGGTAACGGGGTAACTGCTTATAATCAAGGCCACATGTTCTACTTGTATAGACCTTGGGAGGTCTGTCACATTAGGTGATACCATCAGCAATCCTTCAGAGAAGACAATGATTTCCTATGCTGACCTGAAACAATGCAGTCAAGAGTGCTGCAAAGCAAGCCACCTTTTAAAACCAAAATGAGAGAATTACATGTGAGAATGAGATAAACCCCAGCAGAAAACTTCCCCGCTTAGCATGGACTCGATGTCTGCAGGAGTCATCTCTGTCCCAGCCTGCCTCGAAGAGCTGCGAGAGACTCTACACAATGCAACATGCACCCTGAAGGTCCGCTGCATTTGAGGTAATGCTGGGAATTTGTTCTTCAGTTAAAAATAAACCTAAAAATTCAGGATATACAAGCATAAAGCTATAAGTTTTTAAAATCCAAACACATTATGGACCTTAGTGCCAGCACTACGTGGACTAAGTGTAATGCAAAGGAGCCAGACATTGCATGGACTTCTGCCGGCTTCCTAAGATATTTCAGATATTTCTGATGAATATACAGGCACTCAGAAAAGAGCATCAAATATTTTCAGCCTGTTTCACTGTTTAGATGGGAGGAGGTACCATTTTAATAATGAAGGTAGTTATTCCTACGATGCACACCCTGAAGAGCAAAGGTGCATCATTTTCAGACATGCCAACTGTCTGACACCCTTCCAGCAACCATAGGTGACTAAGAGGTATCTGCTGGCGCTTTGAGAGATTCAGGCATCTGGTGCCATCTGAGACACATTACGGTACCTGAGACGTCCCCAGAGGACTGTCAGGTGTCTGGGAGATGCACGGGAGGCACATGTCCTCCCGCAGTGACAGCTAAGTACCACAGGACCTAGGGGACCTCAAATCCACCTAATGTCTATACCTGAGCAACTGAAGTGAACGATTAGCTGGGCCAAAGAAGGTAACCGTTGCCTTTCTGGCTACTAGAAGGGGCAAGGTACCTGCAGATACATAATGTGAACCAGAAGTAAGTTGGTTGCCCTTAAGTTTGGCATGCATTTTTTTGTAACATTAAAGTTGTCAACAGTTTACATCACTCTTAGGGTTTTTTAGTGTTTTGGGGAAAAATAAATGTTCAGGCTATGCATGGCTTTAATCAAGAAATTTTTTCACAACAGAAGTTTAGCTTTTCTACTAATGCACAATGTACTTGTGTATCTGGTTAACATCAAACTAGTTTCTTACACAGACATCACCTCTAAAGCCAAGTGAGTGCTGCTATACTCAGTTACACTCCTGCTTCCAGAAAGCCACAGAACTTATTTCTAAATGCACGGATCCTTTGCTGCCTTTGAACACCACTCCTTGCTCTGCAAAAAGCTGGCTTTTGTGAAGACAGGTATCCACAAAATAACACAGGCTTTCATGCGTAGTGGCTATATGTAGTTTTTAAGCCTATTTGCAAAATCCACCCTGGAAACTAAGAGCAGATTGGCAAAGGAACCACATTCGCATTTGCCAAAGGGTCCCATGTTTGCCAAAGTAGCCCTAAGGACAAGTGACCTGGTGCAGGGCTGGAGCACATCACGGACATGACATGGCCCCAGGCTGTGGGAGCTCTGCCCGCTCATGAGGGTCTCCCCCAGCACTGCCAGCCCCTTGGTGCAGGGAAACCAACCTCTCAGCCGCAGTGGCACCCATGTGCCTACCACGGACCAGCACAGAGATTTTGAGTCTATTCAGAGAGCAGTGCAGCATGCATAATACAATCACTTTTCAGATCTAATCCAGGCACAGAGAATCAAGCTCATGCCCTCTGCGAACCTCTCCAGAAATCAGTCTTTACATACACTGGCCATGAATTTGATTCCAAGCTCTACTGACAAGAACCCATGTTTTAGAGCCATCTCATCAGGTCTCTGCAGAACCGGCAGTTTCCAAAGGCAAAGTGCCTTTCCAACAATACCACAGTAATAAGCGCAGCATGAAGACTACTCCACCCTTATTAACAGAGCTAAACACTTTATCCTTTCTGACCAAAGAATTCAGCCACTCACATCCAAAGATAAACAGGATACTGAGGAGCACACAAGCGTTTCCGAGGCAGCAGGAGCTGACCCTTGAGGATCCAGGGGCCAAGGAACCCCAGAGCATGCTGCACCTTCATGGTTTTCACAAACATTTGCTTCAGAAGTTAAACTTACGAGTTCAGCAGCCATAACAAACTTCATGTAAAGTGTTGAAGGGATTGAATTTATCACAGACGGGAAAAAAGAATGGAAACTGCCATGTAAGAGTCAATGAAAACAAGGGATTCCATGATAGGGAGGCAATTTAGAAATAAATTCTTAGCAGGTTAAATTGGCAGATCAGTAATGATGTGGTCCACGTTTCTGCAGCTCGCAAATTCTTCTTGCAGAGCTCACAGTCCTAACTGAGTATCAGCTGCTCATTTTCCACCAGTTAATTAAAGAAGATTTGTAATTGAGTGTGCAGGTGAGAAAAGAAAAAAAGTCAATTTTGTTGCTCCTTTTTATAGTTTGTTAATCTGCTAAAATTATATCCAGGCATTTTCTTGCATTGCATTCTATCCCCTATAAATGCCTTCAAAACTGGAACTTAAAAGTACTGAGACCTCTGAAACACGATTAAAAGTTTGGCACATTAAGGATATAGCTCAGTTAGTCCTCATACCCCGCCAGCCTTGGCTCCACTTGCTGCATCGACTGTCTTTGTGACACTTGGGTTTTCTCTGTGCAAGAGACGTGATTTGTATGATTCTCATTGTGCTCCGTGTTGGCTTGATTGGGATTCTCACACACAGCTATAACTTTGGGGGTGATGAGGGGCGACAGCACTCAGAGTCAGCCCACAGAGACACTAGCGCTGACAGAGGATTATATCCCGAGGAAGGTCATCGGATGTGTGCAGGACCTACCCCTTACTGCAATGTGCACGGCCTATATTACTACACAAATGTGAATATAGTTGTTAACAAGTTGTGATTATTCAAGTATGTTTGAATGCATTTTCACCTAATATTTTTGCTATAAGCTTCTGATCAAAATGGCATGCTTACTTGTTTATATCATTATTTTCATGATTGTGCTTAATAGTTTAAGAGCCTTACTACTCAGAAAGCAGGATAGATTTGCTTTGGTCTTTCTGAGTTGTTTAAATTATTAATGTAATATACACATTTCCCTTTCAAAGAACAGAAAGAAAAGATGAACAATAGACTTGTCTCTCGTTTATCCCCATGATATTCACTTAGCAGTTCTGCATGAAGTCAGCACAAAAGTCCAAAAATATCTGGCAATGACCTCCAGAGCAGAGAAACAGCATGAGAGCACTTCTGCCTGGAGCTTTTCAGGTCTTTGCTTGCGGCTTGACTTTCACAGGATGCTGCAAGCTCCATGGACCAGACTGAGAGGTGTCACGCTGGGGGTGCCTGTGCTCGGAGAGCGACTCTTTCCACCAGCAGCCCTCCACAGGCTACTCCAGATACACTTACAGATATACTTTATTTTTATATAACTTTAATTACAAAAAGGTGGTTCTACTCACTGAACATTCGGATGACATCGCTCGGTGCACTGGCAGGGCTGGATCCATAGGAGTTTGCTGCTCGGACGGCAAACTGATACTTAGTGTTTGGGAGAAGCCCCTTGAGAACCATGGATTCCATCTGGATCTGCTCTCTTATTACCGTCCAGTTGCTGTCAAGGTCTGGCCTTCAGGATCAAACAAAGCCAAGATCATAAATAATTAAAGCTGGCTGTATTAATTCATTGCCTTTAAACTTTCCTGGGAAATACACAAAATAAATGAGATATAAGCCTGTTAAATCATCACTGAAATCCTTCACTGTTAAGGGGCCAGACTCTGCAACCATTACTAAGCTGCGAAGCCTGTCATATCAAAACTATACAGTGATACAAAACCGATATTCAGATTTTGCTTATAAAGCCAAGGAGATTGTGTAGAGGACAGTTTGACAAATCAGGTTCTGTTTATCTGTTTTCATGGATTTTGGGTTCACAGTTTTCAAGTGGACATATATTACTAGCAGTTCTTAATCTCCTATTTGGCTATACAAGGCAATACTTCGCAACAGAGAGAAGGATCCTGATTTATTTCTGAGAGTTTGTGCTCTGCCACTAAGTCACTTCAAACATATACAAGCATTAGCAGGATGAGAATCTAACGTTTGATCTCCCATGCAATCAGGTTAATCCACCCACATCGGAAAATCTGGTTCCAAAGTATTCTCTTCAGAAAAAAACAAAACAAACAAACAAACAAAAACAAAAACCCCACAACCAAACAAACAAAAAACCAAAGAAAACCAAAAACCAAACCCAGAACAATAATGCAGAGAACCTGTGGATTTTGCAACAAAATTCCCATATCCGCATTTGGACAATGCCTGGTTAACTCCTGATTCATGCTGGAAGCCAGTGGCCAATAAATGCTTGCTCTAAGTGCCATTATAATCTATCTGAAATCAGTACAACCATTCACATGGCAGTTTGGTCCCACATGTTTAAGTTCTATGCAAAGGGACATCAGAAAGGGGAGGGCTACTTCAAATACTTTGAGAGAGTATTCTGATGCTTTCACACCATTTCTGCTCTCTCTAAAAGTGGTCTCTTACCAAAGGGAATGAGAAGGTAAACAAATACAAACAAAATAAAAATGCAAACATTAAGTCTAGGCCACCCAAAATACTCAAACGGAAGCCTGTGAAAGTAAAATATGGACAGAAATTACTTTCAGAGAAAATTATTCCAGTGTCCTTTTCTGAGATGTCCTTGTGATATTTATTACAGGAAATAACCTCCAAGTGCTCCCTGAATCTACCAATGTTTACATAGGATTAGCTGCAAATGTCTCCAACAGTCTTCCAATGAAAATTATAGCACAAGGCAGGCATTTTGTAGTTGTTTATTTGCAGCTGGAAGGAAAAGCCAAAGTTAATGTATGGGGTTTTTTACCGGTCAATACAAGATTTATTGATCACTGAGGTTTCATTGCTTTGTGCCAGCAGGGCAAACGCAGTGTCAAAGCAGGAGCTTCCAGCTGCAAGGGCTCCCATGTGCAATGGGACACAGGGTGTGAATATTTCACTTACTTACCAAAAATAAAAATAAAATCAGACAAATGCACACGATGTAATGACAGCAAACCAGACCATCTTAAGTCACCCTCCACCACCATTTACTGGTAGACAGGAGGGCATTTATTTTGGCTGCTCTTTCATTGTTTCCCTTCTCTAAGCTTTTGATGCCTGGGCCAAAATGAAAATGTATAGTGTTTTCCAAATGAAAGCTGTTAACATCACTTCCTTCTACATGCTCACTTAGTAGTGTTTTCAGTTTTCCTGTACACATCTTTTTTTGGCTCTAATTCCAGTCCAAGGAATTTCTGCTAGCTCAAGTGCTGCCTCACAGTCTCTTTGTAACAGACCCTGATGATGTCTGTGCCCGAATGTAAAAACACACCTCTGACAAAGGGACCCAAAGGAGGTATTGCGCTCTACAAAGATTTAGGAGATAACACAAAGCCTTTGACTTCACTGACTGCCTCTCCCTAGACTTCCTTCTGCAGAAGTGAATAATAAAGGAAATGCCTGCAAATGTGTAAGTATCTGCAGCTGAAGGAGAGAGAAAGAGGGAGATTTATCACTTGACATTTGCTATTTCTCGAGAACGTTCCCTGTGTGAACAAATCGGTACAAGATGAAAAAATGGCAAACAGATGGGGAGAGGAACACAATAAACTCAGCTGGTGACTGCGTCCAGGGCCAGCCAGCTCCCGTGTTTTCTAAGCTGGGAACATTTTGTGAAAACTGTCTTCGCGGTCTTTTTTTCGTGTCAAATTTCAGTTTGTGCCAACTGTTACACTGGAAGGGCTTGTTTTGATGGCACTTTCTCATCTTTCTGCAGCACTACACTCCCTGGACCGGCATAGCGCTGTTCCAGATGATGTATCTGCACACAGGGAAATCAGACAACTTCCATGGGCATTTTCTGCTCTTGAGGTTACAACCGTCCATCTCCAATATAGAAATACCATGCAGTAAGAATCTGGCCAGTGACAAAGTCACAGCGTTTTTAAGATAATAAGCATATGGGTAAAGACAATAGGACTGGATGGATATAAACCAAGGGCAGAATTCTGCCCCAAACATACCCAAAACATTTGGATTATTGCTTTACGTTGTAATCTGGGGACTGATTCAACTTAAGAAAGGAAATCTTTCTGATGCAGAGAACAGCAATTTTATAGTCACTAGAACATCCTCTTAAAATCACCTGGAAATGATTTAACACAGTGAAGCACCTGCTAGCAATCCAATTTTTATAAGGTTTTTGATTGTTCTTTTGTGCCCTGTTTGTACTCCTCTCAAGTGGCAAATTCATCTCAACAAATTTTTTTAAAAAATATTCCTACATATAATAAATATGGTGACAAGTACAATACATTCTTACTCGCTATAGAAAATACTCATTGTAGAAAATAACACATTACAGAAAATTATTTTTAGGAATTATTATTATTTAGCTTTATTGTGACACTTTCTACAAAACATATCAAACAATATACCAGGTGAACTCTGAGAAAAGGAAAAGCAGACAATTTTCTAACCTGATTCTTTTGTTAAATATTCCTCTAATGGCATCTAACATTGTTAAGCACTTCTTCCCTAATTCCAACATCTTCCACTCCTCTTTCTTCATTAATTACCTTTCCAAGGATTACACCCTCACAAACAGTGAGGTAGATTTTGAAGGAGATGTATCTGTTTCATGCATTAATGAGGAAAAAAGTACTAAAGGTATTTTTGCTGGGCATTAGGAGGTGTCTCCCCGGTCAGATCTGTTGTTTTGAGTTCTTTGCAAACAAAAGCAAATATGACTGTCCAGTTCAGTGTAGCGCCAGGGACAGCTAGTTCAACACACAATCGATTCAGGGATACACCTTTTTTTGGGGGAGGACTTCAAACTAATCAAGAAATCTGCCCACAACACTATGCTGAACCTGCTCCACCCTAATGTCTGTATACTGATAAAACTCCCTAGTTTGATTGGCAGAACCTGCCTATTTCATTGCAGCAGAAGTTTCACGTCACTACCAAGATATTGAGAACTTTCCCCTGTATGTCAAAATTAATATTGAAAGCTGCTGACTCCATCTACCTACCAAGGAGAAAAAAAAAGTGATCTAATCCTTTCAGGGGATACGCTGCTGAAACACTTGTGGTTCTGTAGATGCTGGCTGACTATAAAAAATTGGATAAGCTGGTCTCCAAATTTAGAAGATTGGGTAGGCATTCAACAGATTAAAAATTTGAGTATTTGGAGTATTAGACTGAAAATATCCAAAACATTTTTGAGAATTAATTTTTTATAGTATCCTCAGGAAAAACACCCAAACTAGTATGTTTAAGTCCAGGGTCTCACTTTAGAAGTTTTCAGAAGAATGCCATTTGTCATGAAATATTTTTCAGCATAAATCAACAGACTATTTATGCTGAGCTTTCAAGCTTCCACAGACACCATTAGCTATTTTGGGTGTAACATGTTCTTTTACACATTCTCTACGAACTGTGCAGTGAGCAGTGAGACCTACATTCGCCCTACTGATTTTCAGCACTTAGCCAAGTTGGGATTGTGGTCTCCTTAGTGTCCCCTCGGAACCAACAGCAAAGCCCAATCTGAGTTAGCCCAACTCGTCCTACATCTGAAATCGCCTGCAGCCCTCCACTGCCTATAGTGAACCAAAAGGTCCCAAGGGAAACCCAGGCAAGTGCCTAAATAATGGCCCAAATTCAGACCCCGAGTAGAAAGAGACTGCAACTTATCTCAGGTTCTGATTAGGTTCTGGTATGTGCAAACAATTAATGTATTGAATTTTCATGAGGTTTTAATCCCCAGCATCACAGTCGAGCAAAGGGAAAGAGTGTTTTTCCCTCATCTCAGTCTCCTAGCATGTTTTTTCTAGGGTTAATTTCATAAAGTTAGTTCTGAGGGGACTGAAATTATTTAAACAATGTCATAGTTCTTAGACATTTGTGCTGCACCCAAAAGAAATTACAGATTTGCATTAGAAAGTCATTAATTTTGCATAAGCACAGGACAATATCGTATTTCTTTGACATACGAGGACTTAATACTAAATTTACTTGCACTGTTTTGTTTGGGTTTTACACTGGTTTAATTTAACAGCTTTAACTCATGTTAATATATTTTGTAGTAATTAAAACTACATGCAGAAAAAGACAATGAAGCTTAAAGTTAGATCTTTACCTCCAACTGCCATTAGAGCTTATGGCTCATTGAACTTTCTCCAAATATATAATCAAGCTTCCAAGTCTAAGAGAGCATAATCCCAAAATTAACAAATACACTTCCAGCTTAGCTTTAAACCTCAAACTAAACAGTATAATCAAAACATCATGCTGTTAGCAAATTCTTTCCCAAAGTCTAAAACCAATGCAACACTGAAATTTCAATTACTCGCATCTTTCAACTTTAACAGTAAAGGCAGCTATCCATTCTCTGGCTGAACAAAAACACTCAAGGCTGCACTTTCAGTGCATCAGATGGAGATGATGGTGTCCACTTCTTCCTCCATTAGCAGGCCCCTAGTGCTATGAAAAGGTCTTCATAAACCTGCAGGCTCCACTGTCTGGCAAAAGCACTGAGACGACAGAAGTGCTGTCAATCAGAACCCAGCAAAATCCCTTTCCCATTCACTGAGCAAATGAGAGAGAATAGACGGGGAGAAGAGAGAAAGGCTCAGTTAACGATTGTGTTTGAAAAATAGATATTGGAGAAATTTCATGGTAATGCTAGAGCAGTTGACGTGATGGACATAATGTATCTTCAGCCCTCATGTCGTGCCTCCCAGCACAATGAACATTGGATGGCTCCCCACTAAATATGGGGCATTTTGATTCAAACACAAAGTGCAACATAAGTTCACAAGCAGGCTTTCAGTCTAGGAATTCTTTTCATTATATCAATACGTTCTAGATTGTTACCATGCTTTGAGCACTGAAAACCAATAGTTCTTTCTGTGTTTTTAACAACAACAAGTCTTTTTAAAAAATGAATGTGTTTTTCTGAAGAATTATTTTTTTACTTTTACAGCTCAGAGTAGATAAAGAAGCAATTCACTCTTCTTACCCAGGAACCTCAACTAAAACCTGTCATCAAGTATTCACCCAAAGGATTAAACTTCCAAATGTTGAATTTTGCATTCACTGTGAGGGTAAACATAGGGGCAAGCAAATGAAAATAAATAGCTTTGTATGCAGATACTAGCTTACACAAGCATATGAACAGTCAGGCAAGAATACTTGTTTGTGCAAGCAGATACAACCACCTCCTCCTGACCTGTCACATGCATCTTATAAAAGCAACTTCACTGCAACTTTTCACATTTCATTTCTGTCATTTTGAGAGTTCAACATAAAAGAACAAAAAAACCCCACCAACACCCCACCTCCCCCCCAAAAAAATCTAAACAGAAAAGCCAACATTTCATGTTAACTTGATTGGCATAAGGATAACAAAGCAAGTCTGAGTCCTGCAAGCTCAAGACCCAAAGGACTTTTGTCAGGTGAAACTGCCCAACATACTGAACTTGTAATCCCCAGATTACTTCCTATAGGAGCCCAGGGTACTCCTGCTCGGGGGACCTGGTCTGCCACACACTCTTTTCTCAGCATGCTTTGACAGCATTTGATGACAGAAGAAACTTAAAACTCCATTCACCCAGGCCTTCATTAGAGGCAACAGATCAAATTAGACCTTATTTTCTTAAATCAGAAGGTATGACTTACTGGCGATTTTATAATAAATTAGATTATTTCTGGCTTTTTCTTTAAATTTTCATGGTAATTCAACACACATAGAGAGGAAAACTAAGTGTACTGTACACAGTAAGTAAATAAATCGTAAGAAGAATCTACATAGAATCACAGAATGGTTTAGGTTGGAAGGGACCTTAAAGATCATCTAGTTCCAACCCCACTGCCATGGGCAAGGACACCTCCCACTAGACCAGGTTGCTCAAAGCCCCATCCAGCCTGGCCTGGAACACTTCCAGGGATGGGGCCTCCACAGCTTCCCTGGGCAAAGGATTTTAATAGTGCGGTTTAGGTAAAAAAAATCCTGCAGTGCACAAACACTGAAATTCAGACTCCACTGGCAAACTTGCCTGATAAACTCCACCGTGTAATACTGGATGGGAGAACTTCCTTCACTCACTCCGGGCTTCCAGGATAATGCAACTTCTGAATCAGAAACTACCACGATCTGGGGTTGATAGGGCGGTGCAGGAGGCTTGCATTTATCTAAGCCAGAGCAAATGCAAAGAAATAGCATTAGAGAAGTGGGCAGGCCAATATACACAATAACCCAACGCCCACAGACTTAGGAATCAATTTCATAGGCTTCTCCCCTCACCTGTTGCCCCTCTAAAACCCCACACTTGCAGAAAAATAATAGTAAAATATCACGATACTGCATATGACAGAGATTAAGGTGCGAGTGACCTGCTGGGTTACAGATGTGTGCCCTGCCAGTTTTCCAACAGAAAGCCACACACACAGCATTACCTTGCGACAAGGTTGTCACATCTCTGGGCATGCTGGGTCGTCCTTTCCCTGCCCAGCCGTATGCTCCAACGCTAACGCGGTGTGGGGTGCCTGGTTTTAGATCACCAATAACAACTTCCTACCAGAGGCAAGAGAAGACAAGACAAGAACATTGTGAAAGCTCTTCCACGTAACTGAGGATGGCGTTGTGAGCTGGGATTCAGGGATCTTGCACGATATTTTCCATGTAAGCTCCTAGGAGGATTGTCCCCAGCCCAGCTCAGAAGCAACAAACACAAACAGCACCACGTGTTTCCTCTCAAGCTGCAGCTTCGCCCCAGGGGAATCCACAGGCATGACCTGGACCCATTTCTCAGCATAACTCACAAGGTTGCAGATCGTTTGCATTTGCTGTCTGGCTTTTTTGCTGGTGAAGTCAAAGTCACATACTATTCCCTCCCTTGAGCCAATTGCTGGCATTCAGTATCAGTCTGGTGCATTTTTTTTTGTTTTTGTTTTTGTTTTTTTCTTTTTCTTTTTAATCCAGAGACCGTAGAAGTTCCTGAGAATGAAGCAAGTTGCCACAGTGTGAACTGATGATCTTTAGTTTCTCATGGAGTAGAGATCGGTCCCGTGGCCTCTCAAAATTTTCCTAGCCTAGCTATCAGCCTTGACCTGAAGCGAGCATTTCCCTTATTTGTCCTTCTGCCATAAACAGAAAGATTAACCCAGTGACAACTATGGTAAGGGAGGCAATGCTAACCTCCTCATGAAGAGCCTGTGCTGCTGAATGCTGTTCAGAGGAGCCTGCTCAAATCTCTCTGTCACAAAAAAATTACATTTTATCACTGGCTGGTGCACATCGTATGGATCAGCTTCAGATAATTAGACCTGGTCTTTAATGGAGCACGTGTAGGTATATATAGAAATTCAGTATTCTTTACCTGCAGCCTATCTGTAGAGAGACACAAATCCCAGATATATGAATTTTGACAAATAAACAGAAATACCAGGTTCTACACCACAGACTGTTTTGGTGTGAAAAAAGCACTTATAAAAAACTGTGTTACAGAGACTTTTCTTCCGTTTTTCATTCTCTGATATTAAAAACATTATTCATAGTGCATGTGAAAATGCAGAGATCTCCTTTCTCTTCACGCTGGAACAGATTTTAAACCTGCATTTCCAGTTGCAGTAGAATAGTAAACAATCCCAAAATTTTATTAACTTCTAAATTTCCTTATGATGGTCTTTTGTACAAACTCTCCCTCTCTATTCTTTGGGGAACTTACGTTATTACATTGTTTGGCAACACCCTGCCATCTGTCATTTCTCTAGCTGCAGTTTTGGAGCTCCTTCACTGATTTCCTATTAACATGGACCACCTGACCATTATCCTGTTTTTCCATCAATCACCGTTGATCTGCTTGAATGATTTGGATTCATCTGAGAGACATGGTAACAATGCTGGAAAAGTAACTGCCCAGAGAGAGGCTGCAAGAACACTCACACCGAAAGATGTATCTGCGTCTTTCAGCCTTGTAGCTGAAGTGACTGAGATCTTTCAAAACATGATCTGAAAAGCAGCTGCTGAAAACCCAGCACCTCTTCCCAGTGACAATACTGATGATGCTGCTCCTATTATTCTATCCCCCATGCCATACATACTGTCCACACATTTGTTCCTGCCAGCATCCCCCTTTATTACATTCATTCGTATGAGAAAAAAAACCTTCACTATGCATATTACTGCTTTCACACTATTCAGGAACTTGGCCCCTACAGAGAATAGGATATTGATGTACTTGCCTCATATTACTACTTCTGTACTCAAGCCTACAATAAACTAAACAAAATGAATCTCATTGACTGCAAGGCCAACCAAGATCAAAGTCCTAATATTTACCTAGGAATGTAAATTCAACATGTGTACCCTCAAAACCTCAGCAAGGTGCTCTCTTGCCATACACACAGGGCCCCTTTCTTCTGGAAATGTCCTCTCCATGAACACAGCTGTTGGACATATAGTGGGTATCTCTGAGATCAAGTATCTTCTAATCTTCTGGGATCAAGACATTAGTGAATAAGATTCAGGACATCATCAAGCTGCCCTGACCCGTGGCAATCTCAGGGAATACCCACCCCACACCAGAACACTTTCAAATATGATTCTTGAGAAGAAACACATTTCCTGGGAGTACATATTTCATCTCTTTTTTTGTTTGTAATTAGGAGAAGGGTCTTAAACCCAAGTTTTTTCCATCCCAGAAGGGACACAGTGGCCTCACAGATAAGGAATTTAGGTGGTATATGGAAGAATTAGTTCCCCATCATTTTTGTAGTCTTTCCAGTCGGAATTGCTTCTATATTTTGAAGCATGATACTCCAAACTGGACATTACATTGCTGACGTGGCTTTACTAGGCACCAATCTCACTTTCTTGTCTTACACAACACTGTTGCTAAAACCCTGCAAAACGACATTTGGTATTTTCATTACAATCTCACATTCTTGAATGGGGTGAAGCAAAATGATGCCTCTTCTGTGGTACACGAGTCAGGTGTACACAGAAACGAGATATCCCTCCCTGCCCTGCCACACAGCTTGTCCTCCTGCCAAGTGTGTTGAAACTGTTTGAGAGGCCGTGCAGTAAGCCACCTCACACAAACCAGGATTAGAAATTATTTTCCAAACAAAACCTGTTTTCTGGGGTTTCTTGTTTTGTTTTATTCTAAAAAAACATCAAACACTGGATTACAGTGCAGCTGCAGAAACTGAGCTAGGTTTAAGGACAGTTGATCCCCTGACAACTCCTTCCCTGCACTACTGGTCTCAGCTGGTCACTCTCCGTTTTGTACTGGTGGCGATTTGATAGGGAGCGCTATTGTTCTCCATGGCTCTGTTCCTGACCTATAACCTCCCACCTTTAAAGTCTACTAATTTTTCTTGCTTTTTTCTTTTTTTTTTTTAATATTTGTGCTCAAGTTCCTGAATATTATGCCCAGTAGAACAACTGCCTTATAAAATTGTGCTGCATCTGCACTTCTGGCTGCTGTCGCTTACATGTTCTCTATTATAAGATGATATAATACACCTGTAACACATTATCCACTTTGTTAACATGCAGGCACATGCACACATGCACACACAGAAACAGGCGACCCAGTTCAGCTCTGGCTACGACAGTCTCGCATGGTCCAGAGAAGCCTCTGAGAAAGCAGCGGGGTTGTACCTGGCACCAGGAGAGGAGGCTTAGTGACGGAAGCATGAACTATACAAACTTAACCACAAAACTATTGCAGATTTCTGTTGAGTTTGGTATGAATATAACAGAAAGCATTTCAGCAAGAACACCACTTCCTGAGGATTAATGACAGCTGGAAGCTGATTAATCCCAGTCAGTCATACTTCTCCACAAGTACCCCTCAGAAGTGTTATTTTTATCAAGCAGAAGAAAACGGCCCAGCATGGAACCTCAACTCTGAAATGCCATAATCCAGACACAGCTCAGCTGGGATTGGACCAGATAGTCCCGGTTCAAGTGCACCCTGAGGTCTCATCCAGACATCAGCCTCCTACAGTCCAACCAAACTTCCCTTAATTCAGACCATAAAAGCCGTGTGAGATCCACCAACTTTGTGGGATTTCTCCATTCCTAGAATAGCTCACAGGAAAAAGAAGTTTGCAAGAGGTTGTTGACGTTAGGGATTTCAGTTAAACACTGAAATCACTGCCCTTATCCTACCAAACCCTAGCACCTCCTGCTTGTTTCCCCCCTCACAATAAACCCAATCCGTTTACTACTCATAGGAAGCAGACTGGACTGAGTTCAGGACTGGAAATAATTAATCTGAATAATTCACCAGCTGCAAAACCATTAAAAGTGCTGGTATTTCTTTCAAACCTGTTTTATACTAGTTGTTAGTCTCCCACTCCTTCCTCCTGCACAGTGCGTGGCTGGCCTCTTCCCACGCTCCTCCTCCTCTGCGCTTGCTGGACTGGCTCAGGTTTTTCCCTCTCCATCGCCTCTCCCACCGCCAGACTTTGCTCTTTAGTGTCACTGTATGCCTGACTACCCAGCTCTCCCTGTCCCCTGTAAGTCCTCACTGCCTGGATACACCTCATTTTTTACACAAATTTCCTCCAGCAAAACAAGACATCCAAAAATACTTTTGATGACTGAGAGAAAAGTTTATCCATTGCTAAAAAGTGAGCTGCGGTATTCACATGTCCACTTTCTTCACCTCTGGAATTTGAGCTTTAGCTACTATTTGCCACATTTTGACTACAAAAGATGCTGTGTAAGTGCTAAGTAGAATCAACATTTGAGATCAACTTTTGTACATGAATCTGTGGAAGGACCAGGTCAGGAACATTCAATTTCATTTTAAATCACAGCTGTGACCAAGTTTCACATGAAGCAATACTTACAAAAATTGCTTGTCCTTCAAGTTGACCCTGTGAAAAAGCAAAATAGGTCTTGTTAATGAAGTAACATACTAAAAAGTGATGGCAAAACCACATAAATAACGGGTCAGGGAATTTAAAAAAGGTCAATGCTGCAGCATATAGTAGTCTGTGTGGCTGTTATTCATCTGCATGAGTACTGGGATACAGACTCTCTTCTCCCAGTGAGTAAGAATTACTGCTGTCAGGATTAAGATAAAAAACCAATGTGCTGTTTGATCTGTGTTGGTACTACTAGCAAGAATGGTTTTTTGGGGAAAAAAAAGCAAATGAGGAATATAAATGAGGATCTCAGAAGGGAGTAAACAGCGCATAAATAAAAAAATAATATATCATGGCAACAATATTCTTTCATTCGCCATGATCCCAGAAACCTGCAGGAGTCGGAACTGACAACCAGAGTGATGGAAAACTGCAGGAAATCTGAGCATCCCTCTCGCTCACGCTTGTCACAGGGAAGGTTTCTGAGCACTGCCCAGCAGGGATCAGGAAATATCACTGAATGCATTCCACCAAACATCAGGTGGTGAGGCTGAAGGAAGAGGGGTGGGGAACTAAAGGAGAATGAAGATGAGCAGAAGAGAAAGGAGGAAAAAATTGAAAAGTGAAGAAGGATCAGCAAATGAAGGCTGAAAAGCCTGCGATGCTCCTCTGTATGCGCACGTAAGCCTTTGATTCCTGTGCTGGTAATGCTCCTGTCTCGTGGACAGACTGCCCTTTGCAGAGCGTGGTGTGAAAGTGCTCCCCTCACAGCACCCAACCTGACACACTCCTTTGCCCTCTGCCCAAGCAGAGGCTGGAAAATCTCTGTTCCTGCCTTGCAGAACTCAAAGAGCAGCTTCTCCACACTGAGAAAGCATCAGCATGTTTTGAGAATACCCTTTAAAAGCAGACAGTATTAAAACCATCCAGAAGCACGGAGGCACTGCTTTCATCTCAGCACTAATTGCTCAGCTGTGCAGCAGAAGAGGATGGGCAGTGTTCATTCTCAAATGGGAAAGGAAGGGGAAATTGGACAGAAAAAGGGAGGGAGGAAAGAGAAGGGGAGAGTGAAATAAAGCGAAGCAAGAAAGCAAAGGAGAGATAAAACGAAAAACAGAATTAAAGAAAAGGGTGAAATGGGAAGCAAGGAGGACAAGTAGTGCTTTCAAGAACAAAAAAAACCCAGAAGTTGAGGGAATCTTCTAGGAGATGGACTTGCACAAGTGCACTGTTAAACTTTAAATTCAGTATTTCAGGAGGCCACGGTCTCACACACTGAATAAATACACTGTGTGTATTCACACTGAAAAATACACTGAAAACTTTGTGTTCCCTTTAACTTGCACACTTACCTGTGTCAGGCACTGCAATACGCATACACCAATATTGCAACTCTGTGCATACAGTCGTGCAATTCCCTTTGCGTGTTTGGAAAAAATGCATTTTCAAAATTAAAAGTTCTATTTTAGTAGATGCCAAAGGTCAGTACTAGGAAGATGCAAGCAAGTCCCAATGGTTTTACATGATAAATTAGTCAGACAACAAGGAGCAAAAGTGTATCACACTGACTGGATTATAGAAAAACATTGTGATTTCCTTTCGCACAATACCCAGAGCAGACACAGGGCTTGGATCCTCAGCGTAATTCACAAACTAGCAACAAGTAGACAGCTGCAAGTTCCCACTTGCAAGTTCCACTCCAGTGTTTTTACTGTTGATGAAAAGAAATACTCACCATGCTAAGCATATCCAAACTCAGGGGAACATCGTGTGAGAGCTGTTTAACTGCTTTGTCATCTTCAACTTCTGAGTAAAAGACCTTGGAAAGAAGATACAGTCAAGCCAGTTAAAGCAATAACTCAATGCTTCAGAATGACTTAAAAACAAGTGCATTGTTATCACATTGTGGACAGCATTTGAGCCTATGAACCCACACCTTTTCAAATGCATTGAAAGCTAACGCCCTTCAACATTTCCTTCATATTTGCTAGAAGTTGTCAGCATGACCAAAGGACACCATCTTACAGTGTATACGCTGAACTGACATGA
Source organism: Burhinus oedicnemus (assembly GCA_008921705.1). Classification (NCBI taxonomy): domain Eukaryota; kingdom Metazoa; phylum Chordata; class Aves; order Charadriiformes; family Burhinidae; genus Burhinus; species Burhinus oedicnemus. The sequence continues at coordinate 1,820,679 of VFFE01007178.1, read as the reverse complement.
AACACGGCCTAGCTTTTAGGGCAGACTTGAACTGACAACTTCAGCTGTGCATCATTTGGCCATGGCCAGCATGGACAGCTAAAGACTTGTGGAACTGGTCTGCACAAGTTAGGCATTTTACTTCATATAAGGAAGATACTGACATTACATGGTTATGTCATTATAAAAATTGCTGTATCGTAAATGTCTCTCCATATCTGTTGCCATGTTCTGGAGACTAATGAGCCAGGGAGTCTGCTTTCCTGCGCACAGAGACTCTGAGATGTCAGAGGGTCAAAAGGTAAGACAAAGTGAAAACGGTTTGGGTACAGGTTTGGGTACAGCACTATCAGTGCTGTTTTTATTATCATGCTAAACATGAGCTCAAGGCTTAAAAAACTGAGGCTTGGATGCTTGATCTACTGCATGAACAGTGAAAACTATTTATGATTTGTGACTAGGAAGTATTGCAACTGTTTGAAAAATATCATCACCACTCACTCCACCTCTGTTTTCACGCAGAAGAATGGACCCAACTACACACGGAGCCCACCTGAGGCAGGTTCTGGCCACAGCAAGTGCCTCATGGTGTCCTAGACTACAAGCAATTTCATAACAGTAAAAACAATCCTGCAGCTGAGCTGCATCTGTGTAATTCACGAAACAATGGGATGAAGGGGCATGTGTACCAGCAATACCTATTGCAGGGAATTTTCTCACTCTTTCAGTGTACATTAATAATAAAGGTAGCTGCGAGTTTTCTGCTTCCCATCTTTTTACGTAAAACTGAATTTTGGATAATTTTTTTCTGGAAATTTCAAATCCTTCCACAGAAAATGGCAGCAAAACCAACTGCTATTTGTTTTTTGTTGATGGGGAAAACAAATTCTAGTCAATATCGCACATCTTTAGTGCTAATTCCCCATTGACTAACTTCCATTTTGGGACTAAGTTTCATTGCCATGGAATAGCTGACAAAGCGATACCTAGTAAAAATGAATGGCAGATTAGTGCTCATTGTTTTTCTGCTTGCACACTAAAACACAGTATACAGTTTAGGCTAGCCATTCTGTTTTACCAAATAGGCAGATAGTAACGTGGCAGAGGTTTGGAGGTGGTCAGAGCCTCCTCTATAAAATTGCTTGCTAAACCAGGAAAACCACTCAACTTCTTTAAGGGAAATTCACCACTGAGATAGCAGGGAATAAAAGAAAGTCACTTTTGATATTTAAGGCCAGCTGGGCTCCCAGGGGTGCTATGCAGTACAGTATCTATCAGGGGAAGAGACATCATGAAACTCTCCTTCCCCTCTACCTGCTGCCACTCTGGGGAGGTTTACAGGCGTAGTTTGGAAAAGCTATTCCTGCTAAAGCAATCCTCAGGCTGGAAGTACAAGTCAAAGGATCTGAATGGCCCTGAAATCATCATGCATCTCCCTTCATTTGCACAATGTAATATTGACCTGCTCTGCTCTACTTTACTGTTTTACCAGCTGCAGAGAGCACTGAGATCCTTGCACGAAAACCACAACAGAAAAGCAATCTATATCCACTGCAAACCCTTGGCACCGAACCCGAATTCCTGCTATAGCTCTCTTCCAAAACATGAACTGCTAGTTTCTTAAAGTTACAGCTCAGTCCATTCAAGTGCACTGTCCCCTGACGGCTTTCTGAGCAATGGTACTATTTGCTACGAGAGCAGGCTCTCCTGCTTGCTTCTCCATGCCACACGTGTAGTCTGAGGCCGCGTAGGGTATTGCAATCCTCTACCAGCAGCGCAGCGGACCACTTACTGTATATCCCGTGATGGTGCTCGCATGCTGCTTTGGCATCCTCCATTGCACGCTGAATGCTGTGCAGTTCAGTGAATCCAGCAGTATATCGAGAGGAGGCCCCAGTCTATCTGCTCAAAACAAAATGACATTGTATAAGAAGCCATAGTACCTAAAATCTCTCCTTTAGCCACCTGGCAGTTATGGCTATGAAGAAGAATAGATGTGTGCTGCTCTCATTCCAAACTGTCACACATAGCCCACTGCTCAGATTTGACTTGGGTGCACCTTTTCCCTCTCCACCTCTGCCTTCCAAAGCAGCAGTGGGACACCAGGAGAGAGGGGGTGATGCGGGATATCCCCTCTCTCAGTGGCAAGGAGCTGTTAATCAGCTCAGGACAGCTCATTAACACCTTCAGCCTCTCCCTCACTCCCCTCCTCCCCAGGCTTCACATACAATAGCAACACCCTGGTGTGACAAAAACCAAACCAAACCCAAAACATGCCTCCTCTTCAGCTCTTTGCTGCTTTGGGACAGGCCACGAGACCCCCTTCACAGGCCACCGAGGTCTCCCAATCATGTCCTTCATGACAGTTATGGATCGGAAGGGCAATGATTAAAGTAAGAAGCAAGTTTAGCCTGATGACAAGAGCACAAAGGACGTCTTAGATGCTGCTTCCTCTCTTCAGACACAGGTTACAGCAATGGGATCTCTTGCCATCGTGCTCTCAGTGCTGCCACAATCAACCCCATCTCTCACCAGCTGCGGCGGGAGGAGGGTATTTTTATATGGCTATACTGGTCTCACAGCACCTATCCATCTCCTTCACTTCGCGTGGTGCAGGCTGGCATTTCAGTACAATGCCTAACTCAACCACGGGAAAAAAACAACCAGGCTGGAGGAGAAGGAAGCCCCCATCTCCACGTCTCCAGTAACATGTTAGCAACTGCATTTACTGTCTGAGAAAGGGCAGGCGGAGGAGAGTGTCTGCTCTGTAACCCAAGTAAGATTTTTAACACAACTTCTCCAAACCACCGTTGGCTGTGCTCCCGAAACCAAACCCACCTAACAAACAACTGTAACAGAGAACTGATTAAACACTTTAACAACCTGATTGTTTTCAAGGTGACAGTTTTACTACTTAGTTTTCTGCATGCCCTTACCTATGAATATTTTATTTAAAGGCTAAGGAAACCCTTTTTTTTCCCCACCTTTTTTTCCACTAGCTCTGATAAAATATCAAGCAAAAACGAGCTACTGTAAAAGTAATTTTTAGATGTGAAGCAAGCACACATCAGACTTACACTTGTCACTTCCACCAACATATTCGATTTGAAGCTAAATACAAAATTTAACAGCTTACAAACTCTGTACAGTATCGATCAGCATCAATACCTGAGTAGTCAAAACAAGAGCAGAACTGATATTCTGGTCCTTTTCAAACTGACCCTACATTTTCCCACCACTAGGAAACTTTTTGATTTATGTTTCTTAATTTGAGTGAGCAAGTGTGGTCAGTCAGCATCCACACCTCTCAGTTAACACAGATGATGTTTTCCTGGCTCTTTCATCTATTTATTTCTCTTCAGCACTAAAAGAAATCTTGGACACTGCTAGGTGCAATCATGAAAGGACAAACATATAAATGACATTTAGGAGACCCTAATTTCTCTCACCTTTCAGTCCCTATGCCTGAAGCTTCAGCCATTCTTACCTAAAAATTTTTCCATAAGACTGCCTCCTGGGCAAGGCTGCACAAGGACTGCATGTGATGGGCTCCTCACCAAGAACTTTCTAATTTTTTTTTGTTTTATTGTTGAAACAACAAAGCGGGGGATAAAAAAAAAAAATACACCTTCACGAAAGAGGACTACCCGTTGTATGCTAGAGTTTTGTATTTTCTGCACATCCCAAAGATCTTGCTTATCAGTTCAACTTGAAAGAAATTCTGAAGACTAGTGCACTATTATCCCTGAGAAGTTTGTGTAGCCATAACATACTTAGGGCTCTACCTGCATGAATTGTCCTCATTACCTGCAGTGATCCAACCTGAGTTAATGGGAGCATGCACAAGAATTAAGTCTGCTCTAACAGGCTCCTACTCTGTAAACACAAGCCACCAGCCAGATTCCCAGTTTCCCTCTCAGCCTGTCATGTTTCCCAGAGGCTAAAACAGGGAGCTGCAGTCCCCTCCCAGCCCCTTTCCAGGGACGCCACCAGCGCCTCCCTTCCCCTGGCTCTCAGGGAAGGAGCTGAGCATGTCCTAAATGGATCTTCAAGTAAACAAATAACCACCCAGTGCTTTAAGCAATGCCACTGAGCAACCCATAGGCTTTTAAACATGTTCCTGAGATGCTGGGAAATACCCAGGACCCAAAGACAGGGACATCCACACATCCATACTGCCTGTACGGTCTGTGGCACAGGTTCAGCCTCCTAGGAAAGTCTCCCGAGAATGGTCTGGAGGATGGCACAGCTCACAAACCATGTCTGTGAGTCAATACAGGCATCTTTTGGGAAGAGAAGGAAAGGAGTTCAGCCATATGGATGAGAGCCAAACTATGCCATGCTACTTGCTCTCTGGGCTGTCACCCATTTTCTTTACCAGCACAGACTTAGTCGTGTGGATCCCTGCTTGGTTCAGGGGCTCTGAGCACAGCAGAGTACCACCTCTCGTCCTTGCCTCCTGCCCTGCATTCAGCAGTAGCCGGACCATACACCACCACGTACCACCTGCTAACGGAAGGAGAGGCAGGGAAGAGCAGCCACAGCTGGGGTATCACTGTCTACTTAAGTAGCATTTCACATTCAGAAAACACCTTTCCAATCTGTGCAACACCTGGTGTGGCAGGTTAGTGTTACAGCTGCAACAGTAGTAAAGGAAAAAAAAAAATACCCTAATCATTCACTCTTAACATATTCATGCTGTCCTTGTACTACTTTCTGGAGAGGCTCTATGAGACAAATTTGCTGGAAGACACAGTTGCTGAAATAACAAATTTTAACCAGCAATGACAAATACTAATACAAAGCAGGCTTCAAATTCATATTCTGGATGCACTATAGGCCAATCAAATTATTTACAGAAAGTATTTGGTGAATAATTTGGAACAACAAATAAATTTGAAAAAAAAAATGCAATCCATTTGCAGACTATCTGCAAACAGAGAGGCAACATCTGTTTAATAAGGAGCCACACCATCAATTATTCACCCAGCCCTGCTAAACACTACTATCTCCAGTCTGCAGATGATGAAAGAGACACAGAGAGCCAAACACTGACCTCAGTTACACCGGCCTATAAATTGTCACTGGAGGAGCAAACACTAACTTAAGCCAGGCAAAATGAGAGCAAGGAGCTGGATTTCCATCCTCCTTGTTCAATTCTCTCTAGAAGTTAGGGAATTCCTCTAATGCAACGAAGACGGTGCCAGGAGGCGTGCTTGGGAGCCAGGTGTAAACTCCACCAGTACCTAGCCCCGTCCTTGCGAGCAGCCTTGGACTGCTCATTAGTCAAACGATGTTTTGGGGAGCGTGCTGGATCCTCACCCTGCCAGGGGACCATGCTGCCTGCTGGTTAACCCCGGAGCCAAGAGGAAAAGGAAACCTGGGCCAGCACTGCCCCATGCACAGAGTAATTTCTTGGGGAGGAGAGAGGACAAGGCAGAGAGGAGCATCTCATGCAGTGTGGCTGTCCCCACAGTCCTCTGCTGTCACCGCTCCTGACTTTGCAGCTTATTGATGTGCGTCTGGGGATTCAGAGTCACTTTGGGTTGGCAGAGTCTGAATTTCACACAACCCGGCAGAAAGTAAAAAATGTCCATTTTTGGACTGACCTTTCCCTCCGTGACCATGACAAAGCGCCTGCATGGTCTGACACAAGCAACGTTTATGTCACTGAGATGCAGGAGATGTCATGGCTTTGAAACAACCATGCTGCAACACTATAGCAAAGCTGTTTGTCAGCTGATCACAACTGTTGCAATACATATTGTAGTTTCACTAACAAATTGTTTTGAGATAAATGTGTGCTTGAGGCATTCTGCAAGATTTTAGAGAACCTCATGTATTACGCACACTAAAAATGGATATTAAAACTGGTCTAAACATTTATGCCTTTATGTCAAAGGTCATGTTTAGACTATAAAAGATAAAAATAATTTTCAAGGGTAAAACTCTTTGGATATTTGTAGTTCCTCCTGCAATTCAGGTCAGAAATACCCCTCTTCTCAATATTGAGCATGAAATCTCTGTTAATCTGGTAGCACCACGCACAGTGCAAAACGACAACGGAGCCTACTCCCCTCTGCAGCCTGCAGGATGGGAACCTGCAGACGAGGGAGGTGCAATTTATTTGGACATACTCTGAAGATCAGCCTCAGTGATAATCCCACCTGTAAATGTCCTCTGCAGTTGGACCTGGTGAATACCTAAGAAGGCACGGAGATTAGTTCTGATCATAAAGAAAAAGGAATCAATTTATATAAAAATAAAATTAAACACATTTTGTCCAAACACAGCCATTCTCCTCTCTGGCCTGTCAGGCATAGAACCTTTGATATTGCCCAAAACGCTTTGATGAAATTGGCAATGGAAGCGCTGACTTTGGTCCCATGCAAAGAAGCCATCAATCAAGGGGGAGCACTCTTACACATATTATGACTACACATTGTAAAACTATACCAAACACAACAAGTTAATAAGGATTCGGCTGTAGATAAACAAAGTTGAGCTGACAACGTTGTATTTACTTTTCTGCTTACAGCTGTTTTGTTTCTTGCTTATAGATCTCTCTGGTTCTGTACATCTAAAAGTATGCAAAAACTGCTAAACCAATGAAGAAGTCACCAAAGAAGCTCTCCAAGTGAGCTGAAGAATACAGGAGCCCTCTCCCTAACATGGGGTTAATTCCACCATTTTTAAATAATTACTGTTATTTAAATTTTTGCTTCACAAAAGCAACTCAAATTAAAAATGGTAAGAAAGCTTATCCCATCGATACTAGTGTTGTTTCCATAGCAGCTCCCACTGCCACATACAACAGCCTCTGTCCATAAATTAAACACCCATAGGCTACCACCAGGTGGCCACAGGCAAAGTGCCTCCTGGGAACAGTCCCCAGCCTGGGCCAGTCAGTGATGTACCAGTGCCTCAGGATGTTCCTTGCATCACTGAATCCACCAGCAGAGATGTCAATTCCATATCCATCCTTCTGATTTTAAGCAGAGTTAGCTTGGGTACCTGATGAGAACACTTCAAATTCACACACCCACTGCTCCCAGACTAACCGTGCTGGCCTCATGCAGAGCTGAAGAGAAACCACTTCAGCTTGATGCTTTCCTCCAGCTACTGCAAGAAAACTGCTCATGCAAACACAGGCAAGTTCCTCCTTCCTTCCAGTCACGAACTGACCCCAAAATCTTACTACAGTAATGAATATTTATGAGAAAAAAACTAACTTCAAAACAAATACATCTCTTACGTTCACAAGCTTCGCATCTAAAGCACTTTGGATGACTTGGATAAAGCTTGTCACAGTTGGTACTACTATTTTAGAGGAAATTCTAAAATTGATTTAAATTTTAAATGAGATTAAAATAATACTGACTGAAAACAGTATTTTTAAAAATATTCATGAATGGAATATCTGAAAGGATTGGGGTTGGAAAATTTTCTTTTAGAATTTTAATTATATTTTGCATTTCATTTTCTCTTTCCTTTTTAGATGTTTACGCTGTTTCAAGGCATGCAGGTAGTCACAGATACTTACAGATCCTGAAATAATATACAAATAATTCACTGATACAATCAACATGCAATAATATAGTAATACATTTAAGGGAAAACTGATGGTTCATTTCATCTTTACTAGTTTGTGATTTGGAAGATCAAAATCTTTATACTACATATTCTGTACTACTAATAATGATAGTCTGTGACAAGTGGTGTTCCCCAGGGGTCAGCGCTGGGTCCAGTCCTGTTCAACATATTCATCAATGACCTGGATGAAGGCGTAGGGGGTACCATCAGCAAGTTTGCTGATGACACAAAACTGGGAGGGGTGGCTGACACACCTGAAGGCTGTGCTGCCATTCAGCATGACCTGGACAGGCTGGAGAGCTGGGCAGAGAGAAACCTGATGAAGTTCAACAAGGGCAAGTGTAGGGTACTGCACTTGGGGAGGAATAACCCCATGCACCAGTACAGGTTAGGGGCTGACCTGCTGGAAAGCAGCTCTGTGGAAAGGGACCTGGGAGTCCTGGTGGACAACAGGATGACCATGAGCCAGCAATGTGCCCTTGTGGCCAAGAAGGCCAATGGTATCCTGGGGTGCATCAAGAAGAGTGTGGCCAGCAGGTCGCGGGAAGTTATCCTCCCCCTCTACTCTGCCCTGGTGAGGCCGCACCTGGAGTACTGTGTCCAGTTCTGGGCTCCCCAGTTCAACAAGGACAGAGAACTGCTGGAGAGGGTACAGCAGACGGCTACACAGATGATTCAGGGGCTGGAACATCTTTCTTATGAGGAAAGGCTGAGGGACTTGGGTCTTTTTAGTCTGGAGAAGAGAAAGCTGAGGAGGGATCGGACTTGCATCTTTTTAGTCTGGAGAAGAGAAAACTGAGGGGGGATCTCATCAATGCCTATACATAAAGGGAGGGTGCCAGGAGGATGGCACCAGTGTTTTTGCAGTGGTGCCCAGTGACAGGACAAGAGGTAACGGGCACAAACTTGAACATAGGAAGTTCCATCTAAACATGAGGAGGAACTTCTTTACTCTGAGGGTGGCAGAGCACTGGAACAGGCTGCCCAGAGAGGTGATGGAGTCTCCTACTCTGGAGACATTCCAAACCCGCCTGGACACCATCCTGTGCAACCTGCTCTAGGTGAACCTGCTGTGGCAGGGGGGTTGGAGTAGATGATCTCCAGACGTCCCTTCCAGCCCCTGTGATTCTGTGATTCTGTGATACAGCATAGGCCAATGAAATGAGATAACCATTTCATTATTTTACTTTTAAAACTCTGTGGGTAACAGCTAACAGGTACTGACTGAAGGACTCCTTATTTTCCAGGTTGATGTGTCTCCTATTTTTGTCCCATGAAACAAGAGAAATGTGTTAATGAAATGCCAGCTGCCACTACTAACATGTCACAATATAAGGATATAGGAATAAAAAACCTCATGAAAGACAATTCAATCTAATTCTAAATTGAAGTTTTCAGAACAAAACATTTACCAGAAAGAGAAATCCCTTTGGATTTCTTTTGTTTCAAACATTGTTTAATTCAGTTCACTAATTCATTAAAAAATATGAGTTTTATTGAAATAGCATTTTATCATTGAAAAAGCTATTTTCAAGATAACAGTCTGTACACTCCTAGAGGTGAAACAAAGTGTTTTACAGCCCATTCACTCTCTCATTGAAATATTAGTGAAATTCTCAAATGTAAAACAATAAACAGTGAAAGGGTCTTTTCTTGTTTCCCATCTTTTTACAGACTGAATGAGGTTATGCAAACACCACGGTGGAATGAAGAGAGCATGACGAACCAAAAAAGGTCAGGAAATCCTTAATGAAAAAAATGTGCCATCTTTTAATCTCTTTGAAGCATTTTCCAGCTCCCACTGCCCAGGAGTGGTATGTAAGAGAGCAAGAATCTCCCAGCTGCAACAAATACAAAGGACGATGATTTAAAACTGAAAACCTCAGCCGGTCTTTCCTGGTCCTGCACCCCAAGTAGTAACATCAACATGGAAAACATCAAAAAATGGAGAAATCCTCATAGTTGTTGCTCTGAACAAGTCACCTACCACTGCTAGTGCACTAGATCCTGACAAGACGAAACCCACCACACCACCTGCACAACGCCACAGTGAGCACCAGTGCACGGCCCTATGGAGGCATCACGGTTTTTGACCCAGATCGCAGTGCACAAACCTCTGGAAAGACTAACCTGATCTCCGTTAGTCCTTTAAAAATACTGAAAAAACACAATGAAAAAAAAACCCCTCAGTGTTATAATAGTATCATGATTGGACCCACATGATGTTTTTCTGATGCAGTTTATAGCATCTGTTATCTGCCCCAGGTACATCTGAGGTGACAGTCGTCAGGGTATTTATAGCCCCAGGAAGAGGAATGAAGGAGGCAAATCTCAGAACTTAAGCTACAGTGCAACACAGTGAATCCCATTAAAAATGAACAGGCACAATGTCAGTGGCAATGTTGTCGTGGCTTTTCCTGCTTTGCCTGGGCCCTGCAGATCGCGGAAGAGAAGGGTAGAGGTGGGAAGCCCCGTTCCCCTCCCCACACTCCTCTCCAGAGAAAGGCTCTGCTCCCAGGAAGGCTCCAACTCTGCAGAAAAGGGAGGGAGAAATGAGGGAAGCTCTGCACAGTGCACAGTGATTTCCAGATATGAGAAGGAAAATCAGAAACTGATTTTTAAAATATTTTTTTAAGAGCTAGATATAGAAAAAAACTTCTAGCTGTGGATGGTTACCCTTTTGGGGAATTCCTGGTGCTGAAGGTTATTAAAAGCAAGGGACACCATTATCTCTGAGCAAAGGTCTAGTTTATACCTGTCCTGCCTTTGTCAAGAGGAACAGACAGGGCAATCTCTGGATAACTCTTACAGGCTTGTGTTTTTAACAATTACTTGATCAAAGGCCAGTGACTAACACAAGTGCATACACTGTACTCGCATCTGAAATAACTTGGTGAACAACTTCTCCTAATGGAAAAGCTTTCCACTTCCAGTATAAAGGTAGTATAGATGCCTGTAAAAAGCCCCACCAGGACACTCCACCTGCATAACCTTAGGTGCATTCCTGGAAGCCCGAGTCAAAACCTACCCTAAAACCAAGCTTGCACTTCAGCTGTTGATACCCCAGTGCTGGGGCACGGCTGCCCTAATCCCTGATGTCTCCACAGCATCTTGGCCTGGCAGAGGAAAATGGTAGCCAGGTCCCTGTTCCCAGAGAAGGTGAAGCACTGAGGCTCACCTCTCCCTGCTCCAGCCTACAGGCTGCTTGAATGCTAAGCTCAACATTTTTCCTGGCTTGGGATTTCCTGGCTGGGCTCAGACCTGCTTTGTCCCTGCAGATGTGTCCAGTGGCCGGTGGGCTGTGGCTGGCCGTGTCTGCTGCCACGGTTCTGCCTGCCCTGGTACTGCCTGCCTTCTCATCAGCTACTTCACCACTTTAAAACTAAAAAAAAGGTCTCTGGGAGATCTAACGTAAGTATTAGAAAGTAGCTGAAAACAAGCAACAGCATGTTAGCATGTCTGTGCAATAGACTTTAATAATCCATAGGACTTTGCCCAGTTGGGTTTTGAATATCTCTAAGGATGGAGACTACACAAACTATCCAGGCAAATGCTCAGTCACCCTCAGTGTAAAAGATTTTTTCTTATGTTTAAATGGAATTTCCTGTGTGTCAGTTTGTACCCGTTGCCTCCAGTCCTGTCACAGGGCAGCACTGAGAGAGAAGTCTGTCTCCACCTTCATTACTTCCCCCATCAGATATTTATATACTTTGATAAGATCCCCCTGAGTCTTTTACTCTCCAGGCTGAACCGTTCATAGAATCTTATAATCATTTAGGTTGGAAAAGACCTTTAAGATCATCCAGTCCAACCATTGACCCTACTCTACCAGATCCACCACTAAACCATGTCTCTAAGCACCACATGTACACAACTTTTAAACACATCTAGGGATGGTGACTCAACCACCTCCCTGGGCAGCCTGTTCCAATGTTTGATAACTCTTGCAGTGAAAGATTTTTTCCTAATGCCCAACCTAAACCTTCCCTGGCACAACTTGAACCCGTTTCCTCTTGTCCTATCGCTAGTCACTTGGGAGAAGAGATCAGCTCCCATCTCACTACAGCCTCCTTTCAGGCAGTTGTAGAGAGCAATAAGGTCTCCCCTCAGCCTTCTCTTCTCCAGACTAAACAATCCTAATTCCCTCAGCCGCTCCTCATAAGAATTGTTCTCCAGACCCTCCACCAGCTTTGTTGCCCTTCTCTGGACACGCTCCAGCACCTCAATGTCCCTCCTGTAGTGTGGCGCCCATAACTGAACACAGTGCTCAAGCTGCAGCCTCACCAGCGCTGAGTACAGGGCCACGATCACTTCCCTCCTCCTGCTGGCCACACTGTTCTTGATACAGGCCAAGATGCCATTGGCCTTCTTGGCTACCTGGGCACACTGCTGGCTCATGTTCAGCCGGCTGCCCACCAGGACCCCCAGGTCCTTTTCTGCCAGGCAGCTTTCCAGCCACTCCTCCCCAAGCCTGTAGCGTTGCCTGGGGTTGTTGTGACCCAAGTGCAGGACCCGGCACTTGGCCGTTCCTCTCAGCCTCTCACAGAATCACAGAATGGTAAGGGTTGGAAGGGACCTCTAGAGATCATCTAGTCCAACCCTCCTGCTAAAGCAGGTTCACCTAGAGCTCTCCTTGTCCCTGAGATGCTCCAGTCCTTCAATTATCTTTGTGGCCCTTTGCTGTACTCACTCCAGTATGTCCATGTCTCTATTGTACTGGGCAGTCCAGAACCAAAGTAAATCCTCCAGATGTGTCTCACCAGTGCTCAGCAGAGAGGAAGGATCACCTCCCACGACCTGCTGGCAACACGCCTCCTAACACAGCCCAGGATATTGCTGGCCTTTTCCCTGCAAGGGCACATCCACCAGGGCTGCAACTGCACAGTGATCCTAACCTGAGTGGAGAAATCATCTCAATTGCAACTGTGATTTTATTAAAGACTGCGGAAGGCTAGGTCAGGGAGGAAATCTGGCATCTTCACAAGCAGCAGGAAATTCTTCTCCAACTCAGTTCCTCCATAAGAAATGGGATAATTTCACTACCTTCTGCAGTCAGCAAGTCTCTCCATTCACCAGCAGCATCAGTAAAAACCACAGAGGAAATTCTTTGTCTCTATTAAGTGACAGAAATAGATGTGTTTTTTAAACCTGAATCCTCACACTAATGTAGTGTGGGACATGGCTGTGTATCCAAAGTGCCAGTAGCAAGCAGTGGGATGTGAAAGCTGGAAGAATAACTGGGAGGGATGAAACCTTCTTTGCTGCAAGAGACAATGAGACATGGAAATATAGCTCAGCATAAATACAGACCAAAGATGTAAGAGAACAAACAGCAAAAGACCCAGGCACAGTTACAATGTCCACAAAGCTAGCATCTAACACTCCCTAATCCTCTCAAAGCATTCCCTGTTCCACCACAGCTTGCAAAGCCCAACTCTTTGGGCCAAACCCTTACCAGGGCTGCCTCACCATGCAAGCCATGCCCTTCTTTTGGCATCAGCTGGTTAAACGGCTCTTTTTTTTCCCCTTTCTGCTGATTTTAGGTGCTGTCTAGTTCTTTGTCTAGCAGTGACTTTCTTCCCTTTATATTCTGCAGGTTTCTCCTTCCATCCTCCCCATGATCACTACATCTTATGACTAAATGGCTCAAACACTCTAATCTCAGCCTAAGTCCATTAGCACATATATGGAGAGAGCTGCAGTTCTTGACTGTATAGTTCACCATACCATAGTGCTGTCATTATGACTGTTCAATTAAGAGGAAAACAGTAGCAACCCATGCACAACAGGTTCTTGTGGGAACAGGAACGTCACGAAAGGGGAACAGGAACCAAAAATGCCAGCAGGATGTTGGTCTCTGTGTTTGTGGCTGCAGTACCAGCTGCAGTGTCACCATCTCTGTAAATAGTTATCTTCATAAAAAGCCTGCTTATTTTTAGAAACACGTTGTCTTCTCCTGTGATTACCTAGAAAGCAGAACATGGAACAGAGCTGAAACATTTCTGTTCTCATTAATAAATTCTGGCTTCTGCTATCTCTAATTAAACCACAAAAGTTCTGGTCCTAGACACTTACTTTCCATCGCTTGCAGTTTGACAGGTTTTGTTCATGCTTTTTTCCTAAAATGATCTTCTAGTTGAAATTTTGCATGCACAAAAGAATTTAACTTGAGTGAAATTCTCTATAATCTTTGCCCTTAGGATTTTTCTCAGAATATTTTTGAGCTCAGCAACACAAAGCCAGTCTTGGTTTAAAACTTCATATGTGAAATAATGCCTCTGATACATCAGAAATATCAGAATGATTTCTGTATTTGAAAGCAGCATGCTCAACAAGATGCTCGTTTCCCCTCATTTAGAAAGATGGTTCAAATTGCAAGTTCCAAATATACACAGGTGTCAATATTTGACTGTACCATCATTTTGACAGGTGCCAGCAATTTTAAACGACTTTAAAAATCAAGAGAGGTATGAAGAGTAATTTGGCTTGGGATTCTTCCAGTCTTGGAGATGTTTCTCTGTGAGTTACACCGGTCTGACTATCCTCTGAGGACACAGGGAAACTCAGAAGCACTCAAGTGTCCTCTTCTCAGAACAACCACTCTTAACATGACTGCTGTCTGCACTGTTATTTTAAAAGTGTTTTTTAACTATAAGGTTAACATATATAAATTGAAAGACACCCCTCACCACTTAGTGATACACCAAGAAAGCCAGGTGCAGAATACATTAGCACCTGCACATGGTTTATCTCTTCTAGGTCTAAAAATTATCCAGGATAACTTTTGGCAATGCTTGAATGAAAGATCTTTCTAAGAAAACAAAGCTTGTGTATTTTGACCATCCAATTACATGGCCAGCACGTCACTAACAAAAGAAAAGTTTTCTCCCACACCCCCAGTAGCTGTCCTCTTCCCTTTGAATAAAAGGCTCCCTGGGTCAATATTGTGTGGATTTCTTTCATTGGAGGCCAATATCCTGAGGAGCTTTCTTCATGAGTAGGCCTTACTCCTGGGTGTAGTTACATTGCATTTGGTAGAAGAACAGGTGTGAGCTTGGTGTATTTCACACTGTACACCTCTCACCTGCAGAGCTTTATGGATCATCACACACCATATCATTAACTAGGTTTGAGTTAGTTACCTGGCTGCGATGAAGCTTTCCCCCTAAGCCTCCAATTTTCAGTGGCTTATGCCCTCCTGAAGCAGGTACTTTCAAAGATGAATTCAGCTGTGCTTGTTCTCAGCTCAGCGCCTCTGAAAAGTCTGAAAAAATAATGTTCATCTTTTGCTGTGGTTTGGATGTTCACATTATATGAAATAACTAATTTGGTTTTCATGTGTAAGCACCTTCACTAAAAATAAAAAATAAAAGGAAATCAAATCTTGCCTCTTCTTACCCAAAAGTATTTCCTTTCATTTGGAATTAATTATGAAGAACATGTTTGGGGTGTTGTTTGGTTTGTAGGTTTTTTTTAGATAGATCATGTGTTTGCATGGAAAACCATTAGGAAATTTTATTAAAGATCACATAGCTAACATAGTCTCCTGTGTGCCTGTGGTTTAAGAAGTCTTTTATTACATGAACACAGACTACTGTTGCACATTCGCTGATAAATTTGGCACCAAATTGCACACTCTTTAATATATGAAATAATAAAGTCTGCAAAGACCTCTTCATGGTACTTTACTCAGATCGCAGGCATCTTTGATATATTTTAATAACTTTTTAATATGAGGAAAACTTTCTATAACCATTTATTTTAGTGTTTCACTTCATTGTGTCTTATCAGTCCTGTTTTGAATCTCTATCATGAAGCAACAATATTAGTCACCTACTTTTTTTTATTTTTATTTTCAGTAAGATCACATTAAAGGGATGTAAGCAGAATCAGGCATAAGATAGAGTCCCAATATAAGCATGATCTGAGGAATGGGAAACTCTCAGCTAATTGATGAGTTTGTGGGGCACTGAAGAAAACTCATGCACTGAAATTTTCCATTTTAAGACAACAGGGTACTCTCCTGCTCCTCAGGATGTCTTTTGGGTGCTGACAGTCAGAATCCCTGCCATTAAGTTTAAGAAGGGGAATCTGATCGTCGCATGTGCTCACTCCTAACAAGCTGCACACAGTATACAGTGCTGTGCCCTGTCTAGTCCAGTGTCACTGTGTATCTGCCAGAGAAAAAGTGGGTGTTTTTTTCCGCAAGGTATGCCGGAAGATATGGAAGCATTCACCTACGTATTATTACTGAGGTAATGCCTAGCAGTTTTGACTAACTCTGGGGAATAGCTGTGCTGAACACCCTACAGAAGTCCTATTACTGTCTTAATGTTGCACGGTTGGAAAAGGATAAAAGCACAAAACCACACTAACCCCATTTTGAAAACTGAAAATCTGGCCTGGGAAGGACTGGCAAACCCTCAAAGCAAGTCTGTGACAGCCTCAGGACAGAAGGATTTCCCAAGGCTCACCCTAGTGCCTTAGCTCCAAACAACCCCTCTTCTCCAAAGCATCACTGGGAACCCCAATATCTGGTATAGGCATCATTCCACTGATTTTTAAAATTTCTTGGCTAATTTTACTTTTCTGAACACTGGTGGAAGTCTCTATAGCAGTTTTAGAGGGGGCATTGGCAAAGTGATGCCCAAGAAAAACATTTACCGAAAGTTTCCTTTTACAGAGTAAGATAGCGATTTCAGGATAGAAAGGACAGAACGTGTTTGGCTGCAGATAAAGCTAAAATGAGAAAACATACTTCAAAATGAGTGATTAGCAGTGACATACCAAGCACCATGCTCAGGTGAAATAATTCACTGCATTCCCATTGCTGCCCCAAAGGGTATTAGGGAATGCTCGTATCTGTGCGAGGTGGTGACGGGATTGATCAGTGCTGGCAGGATTTATCAGGAGATGGGCACCAGCGGTATGATAGCAAGTCCAATCAAAATGAAAATGTCACACAACATTACGACACAACTTACACTCAAACGTGATAAACAACATACATATATAATTAGTGCTTGGTTGATTTTATTGGTGTTGAAGACATCGAAGAGTGTGGTCTGATAGCCCACGTTTTGGGTTATGTCTGAAACAATAAAAGAATGATATTAATCTTCCTCCAAGTAAATTATTCACATCTTCTTTATTAGTTTTAGCTCACAGATATGCACTGTCTCTGCCAGCTCTGCAGCCCTCATGTTAGGAATCATCCCGCTTCAGACTCATTCCTTTCCCCAGACACTTCACATTCGGCAGCAGATCAACCTCACCCTTGCACACTTTGCGTGCAGAATTTATTACGGCAGTGAATTACAACTTATTCTATTGTTGTTGTAAAAAAATTGTAATATTTAAAAAACTCAAATAAGCACCTTCTTTCCCAAAGATTGCTACATTTTCCCTACCTGTAGGCCTGATTTTCAAGGTACTTTGACCTATTTTGATACCTAGATAGGACTAGACTTTCAAAAGTGTTCCATATCCAGCAGCTCTTATTATAGCCAGATTTTCTAAAGAATTCAACTATTGCAGTGCCAAGTTCTTTGGAAAAAAGTAATTTACTGTAGGGCTGACCAGGGAGCTGGGCTCTTTTGAAAATCTGGCCCTGATATTCAGTGCTACACTCTTGTAAAGTCTTCAGACTTTAACCGGTCTGATTCCTCCAACATTTACACACAAAGCCAGCAATGTCTACTGTTATGGACATCTGGGAAATAGATACAATACAAGCCCAATTCTGTGTTAGCGTTAGTTGGCAAGCATAAAAAATATTTAAAAAAAAAAAAAAAAAAGGATTCCTAAGCATTAGATATGAATATTTTATTTTCTTTGTACAGACCAACAGTTTTAGTATTTCACACAGCATTGGAACTTTACACTCTGTTACTAAAAAAGTAACAATGCAATATAGTGCAACAAGTTCATGCCATGATCATCCATGCAAAATCAGCTAAGTGGTTGGCTCTTTCTCCTATAAACCTCTACAATCATAGATCCATTAAAATTCAATATTATTGTGTTTATATTAGCAGTAGTATTACACACTGGGGGCTAGGTTTAGGCTTTCCAGCCTTCAAGCAGTTGATTGAAACTTGAAACAGAAGCTGTGAAAACCTGTGTTTTTGCAGAAGGCAAAAGCAGGGAAACAATGTGAAAGCAGCAGCACGAGTGCCAACTTCTGAGAGTACAAGATTTAGAGAATCCCAGCCTAATCTGTTTCCAACTATGCTATTCACCACACGGTGTCTAAGGATTTGTTTTAAGCCCTTCCCAAAGTGTCTGTCATCCCGTTTCCTTGTCTGCAGCAAATGTATCATGTAACTGTAAATAAATGTTCAAACGAGTTCAGCAGTCATCAGGGTGTTTCAAATTTGAGCACAACAGCTTTTTCCCCTGAATTTTAATCTAAGAAGTTGCATTTGTGGCCATTTTACTATACACTTTATTTTTAACTTCACAGACATAGTTCTTGCTCTGCTGCTTTCTTGGGATTACAGAATTGATCCTTGTAAACTAAGCCCTGAATGAAAAAACTTGGAAAAATGGAGATACATTTGACTATCTTTTTTTCTCTTGACCCACAGGACCTCCCAGTCAGCTCCCACCATTGAAGATGAACTGGTTTTATCACTTCTCTCTCAATACAACCTTTTGCTTTCGCCTCAGTTACAATTCCTGTACAAGTCTCACTTCTATTGCTATTAAAAGGGCAAAGTGAAAGGAAAAAAATATCTTAAAGAACTTTTTACTATCTCTTCTTCACCCACTGCTTTTGAATGTGCAAGTAAATGACAGTCCCTCTCAATCCTAACTGCTCAGCATGTGATACGGCACAGAACAAGACAGACGTGAGCTACCTGGAACTGTACCTGTTCTCAGTGTTTTAACAGCAACATTTCACAGTAGGGACCCAGCCACAGGACTCTTGGAAGCCCACAATTCCAATAGCCCTTGGCAGAATGCAGATCAGATTTAAATTCTATACTGCTGCACACAAACTGTCTGGGTGATTTCCCTCTTCAAATCTTGCTACAAGTAGATTTTCAAATGTTTGCACAGGTTTTGAAAAAATTGTTCCCATATAAAACTGGCTACTTCTTATACAGCAAAAAAGTAGAAAAGGAATGACCAAATCAGTCAGTGAACCTGAAATAACATAAATCATATAAAAAACCCTAACATAAAATGTGTAGCTAACAAAACTAAGATACACAAAATGTTATCAAATTAATTCATCTCCTCCACAGTACTACAAATAATATGTTTCCAAGTTTTAAACTGTTTTAATTCAATGCATAAGAATACATTTCCACTAGGTCTGTCATTCTGCTGTGATTAGGGGAAACAGGTATGCCAGTACAGTAGAGGCATCTTTAAAAATTAAAAATAAAAAACATTTCCATCCCCAACCTCAACTATCAGTATTTTAATGCAAGCTACTAAGCATCTTATTCACAACTACTGTCTATCTAATTTCCTCAAGTACTTAATGGTAGCTATTATGATAACCAAGGATCATGGGACTAGATCCCTAAGAGACAAGGTCAGACCAGTAAAATTAGCCATCTGTCCAGTAAGGGCTTTAAGCTCAGGCTGTATTTAAGTATTAAGTTTCCAACTGTCCAGGCATTTTTTTCCTCACAAGAGCAAGAGAATGCACAATACTGATTCTAAAAAACAGCAACACAAATCTTTTAACACTGTGGATTATATACAAAAAGGGTCTGATCCTGCAGGTACTTTGTGAGCTGCGGCAGAATTTACTAAACTTGTTATATTTTCAATTGATCTGCCACCAGTGAAGTTAGTGATAAAAGTCAGTGTTGGCCTCAAACACTCCAGGATAGTCTCAGTGTTTGAAACTATCCTGTGTACCAATATTTTCTCTAAGCACCACAATGCTTTAAGCATGCAGAATGTCAAACTTCACCATGCAACTGTGTCCCATTTCACCTTTTACATTTTACCTTACTGTTTCATACACTGCAGACTGCAAGGGCTGTAAAAGCTGTTCAGAGTCCAGGTTTTTAACTTTCAACGACTAGGGACCACGGTACCACCACCTTGATCAAGATGCAAAACCTCGCAACAGCCGTGGGAGCTCTCCTGCAGGTCATAGGTAATGCTCAGCCAGAAGCAGGATCTTGAAGGACCCCAGATCATGCTTGCTACGGAATAACTACATTTTTTGATTAAATTATTGCTTCCCTAGCCATTTTTCTTTCACATTTACTACTCTGTGTCTTATGTTATTTGCTACCACACACCTAAATGTCACAGCCAAAGCACAGCCTTGCCGACAGGAAACTTCCGAGTGGCACAGAGGTTCACCTGCCTCCTAACTCTGCTCACGCAGCACCACAAGTTGCAGGCTCCAGGGAAAACGGACAAAGTCTTTGCCAATTCCTTCCTTCCGCAGCAGCAGCAGCAGTCGGATCTTGGTCTGCAGCTTCAGTGAACCCATGGGCATCGGGCGTAAAACGCCAGAAAAAAACGGATCGCACGCCGACTCTGCAACTTCACCGCTTCCCATGGCACGCTCCCTGCCCATTGCTTGGGCATCCTCTCCCACCCGCGGGTGGCAGGAGGCTTGCAAGCGGGGGCTTGCAGGGAAGGGCGGGGAGCGGCGCCCGCCCCGCCGGGCACGCCGGCCGCCCCCGCTGTGGGTCGGGCCCGCCCGGAGCTCACGGACGAGATCGTTCCCCACGGCAGCGCCGCGACCTCCCCCCGAGCGCCGCCAGACTCCCGGCGAGCGGCCGGCGGCGGGCGCGGCACCGCACTGCCCCGCCACCGCACTGCCCCGCCACCGCTGCCCGGCTGGCGGAGCTCCCGCCCGGCCCCGCAGGCGTCTCCCCCCCCCGCAGCAAACACCAGTTTTAAAGGGACGTGAAACTTTGCTTGGTGCAAGCGCGGCACTGAAAGGCCATCTCCCCATCCTAGGAACAGCCCGCGCAACCGGCGGGCACCGCCTCCCGCCCTACCTTGACGGTGGGGGATGCTCCTCCGCGGCGCCGCCGCGCACCCGATGCACGAAGCCAGGAGCAGCAGCGAGGCGAGGCAGCGGCAGCGGCGGTGGCAGCGGCCCGGCACCTCCATGTGCGCCGCCTTCCCCCGCCGCCGCCCGGGCCGGGGAGGTGGGGGCCGGTGGCCGCGGGCGAGGGGCGCCGCCGCCGCCGCGCGTCCCTTCTGGGCGGTAGCCGGGCCGGGAGCGGGGCTAGGGCCGGCGCGGAGCGGAGCGGCGGGGCTCGTACCCGCGCCGGGCAGGGACGGGGAGGGAAGGGAAGGGAAGGGGGGAGGAGGCTGGGTCCGGCCCTCTGATGGGATTACCGCCGCCCGTGGGGCGGCCGCGGCGGCGCTGGGCACGGCTCGGCACCTCCCCCGCGGGGCCGCCGCGCCGCAGCCCCCGGCCACGGCCACGGCCCAGCCCTGATGGTCTCAGACCGGGTGACCCACCCCCCCCTTGCCGGCGATGCCCCCCCGGCAGGCCGGCCTTGCCCGCCGGGAGGACACTCGAGACACGCCCGGGCACCGTGGGGCGGTGTGCCACTCCGTCCTCAGCGGGGACCCCCTGCCCATCCCTGCCCTCCCCCTGCGCAAGGGCATGTCCTCGGCCCCCTCCCGTCCTGCGGGACCCCAACTCGGCTGCCCCTCTCCCCAGGGGGCATCGGCATTGACACTTAGGTTCATGGTTTCTTCTTTTTTTTTCCCCTGCTTTGCTTGGGAGGGACGGGGCTGAAGTGGTAGCCAAGCGCTGGGGTGAAGGCGAAGCTAGGCAGAGGATTCGGTGAGGAAGTTGTTGCTGAGTTAAGAGGATAAATTAAGTTTAATCCCCCCAGATGGAGGCTGAGACCTATCCAGCCACTCAGACTAATATAGAAACCCCTGTGGAGATTACAGGGGATGGGGAGGAGTGGGGGAGGCAGGCAAGGGGAAGCTGCGAAATTCAAGGATCCCACAAAAAAAACCAGAAAGGGACAAACACAAAGGAGCCCCAAGCATCCCTTCAGAGTAATACGGCGTTGGTGGGACAAATGACCAGTTTCGTCCAGTATCCATCTTTGAAATGTAATAGACAGAGGAAAGTGCAAGAAACTTCGCATTAGGCAGATGCAGGATTATCCACCCTCTGCTTTATTTCTCATCCTAATCTCAGTTAGTTAGAGATCAATTTAAGCCCTGAAACATCAGAGTTGTTATGTCTTGAGGGTTTGTGTGGGCTTTGTTTTGGAAATGATCTTCATTTGTTTGTTTTGCTGTTCACTTTGATAACTTTGAGTGGGTTTGATGTCCATATAAATTATGTATGTTTATACAGTCCCTTCTTGAATTTTATTGAATTCGTAATACTGATACTCCATTCAATGAGTTCCAGGCTGTAATTTTATGACGTGGAGAAAAAACAGGAAGGGATCAGAAGAAAAGCTGTCTCTCTGTGGGAGCAATGCTGAGGCAGGAAAATAAGGAAAGCTGTACCCTTTCGGGGTACGAGAGGAGACAAGGAAATGGTGATGAAGTCCTTTTGGACAAAAGATCAGAAGAAGGGAGTTGGAGCACATATCCTGTAAAAACACTGCAAGTACCTCAAGAAGAAGTTGGAGGGGGAAATCAAAGTCCTCACAGGAGGTGGTGGAGAGGACAGCCCTGGCATCCCTCAGGGACAAGGCAAGGAGACAGAAACCTGGTCCCCTTAGAAAAGGCACCATGTGAGTTTCTGAGTGATCCCCACCAGCACAGCATGCTCGAGGCTGCAGGAACTAGAGAAGAGGAGTAGTTCTGTTAGTGTATTTGAGATGCCAGCGGTGTCTCTCTCACACCCTTATCAGCCTGCCTTTGCAGACCTGGAGGAATTGCAGTACCTGCAGGAGAAGTGCAGGGCCCATGGCAGGAATTCCCAGCGGGGTCAGGGACTGCAGTGCGTTGTGAAACTGCAGTTCACAAGGCAGAGAATGAACTCTGGACTCCACATTTGCCCATAAGTCACATGGCACTGCTCACTCATCGGTAAAAGATGGTAGAAAGATCATGGCAAGGGGTGGAGAAAAGCTAAGTCTGTCCTTTATATATGGTCCAAGCAATTGTTATTTGTACAGTGTGCTGCCATCAAATACGTTACTACTGCTTTTCTTCTTTCTTATTCTCCTTCCTTCCTTCTTCCACTCCTCTATCTCTAGTGTCTTCTTTCCTCTGACTTTCTTTTCTGGCAGCACTCATATTGGCCACTGTAGTTTGTCTTCTTCTGCTCATACGTGTATCTACCAAGACTAATTTGTGGTTAAGTAGTAGTTGGACATATTCAGGCCAAATTAATTGGATCACAAAAGTTCATACCACTGAGTTTCAGGCAGTTGTAAGATTCAGACAGGTTTTGTAAATATAATTAGTTTTGGAATATTATCTCTGCAGCCATGCAAGCTGGAAACTTGTGTTCTGCTAGGATGGATTGGGATATGCAGCTCTGGGTGTACAGACAGGTGCTCTTCTTGAAAACAAAGGTAATCCACCACAAGCCCATTGAATTCCCTATAAATAACAGAACGAATCCCAGTGGCTTTCTCACTGGTAAGGTTTTCACACTCTCTTCATTGACATAGTCCCTGGTTGTTTTCCGGTGGCATACTGATTAACATAAGTAACGCTTGGCACACATTTGTTATTGCAACCTCTCTCCAGAGGGAGAAGCATTTTAGTGGATTATCTAGAATTAAAACTTAGAATTAGGTTTAAAAGATACATGTATGCCTTGCTATTCATTGATCTAGGAAAAGGCAAGAAGAGTGAAGTGTACCATGTACTTCTGCCAGTCCTGAGTTTTGGGAGGGATTTATTGGCCAGTGTCAGGCCAGCTTCTGAGGTACATCATCCTCTCACAGATGAAAAAAATCACCTTTATCCTGGAGGACTCTGCTGTGCCAGAGGAGCACCGTTGTTACTAATGACACACCGTGATTGTGTATTCATCCGGTTGCTTCTCCTTGTCCTCACATGAAACTTGTTTTGTCTGGATTCAGCTTTAATCAGTGGTCTGTGATTGGATCCAGCCTTGGAGCCATCTCTCTGCCAGCGATGAGATTTTTTTGCCATTGAGAGAATGTAGATCTGTAAACTATCCATCATGTGTCTGGTTCACCAGTGGTTGTATATAGTTGTTGGTAAGGACTGAGACATGATCTTTGAGAAGTCTAAAAGCCCAAGCGTCTAGTGTGTGTTGAAGGGGGGGGGGGCAGTTTTCCATCATTATCTGCTGAACATCGCCAGGGAAGACTCTAACTAAGCCAGCACATGAATTTGGATATACTAGACATGCGTTCAGGTCAAATATTCCATCCTTTCTCCCATACTGTAGCTATGGGAGGGAACTGGGCTCCAGTCCACATAGTTTCTTACTCTGGGAAGCAAGGGGATACAACACAGAACACAGAGTTTTTCCCTCATATCTCTTCTCTAAGAGGCAACACATGGCCTCTCTGTGTGCATACAGGAACAGGAATGCAAGGAATGGTGTCCTGGGCAGGCAGAAGAAACACCGTCTCATGCTTCTGTGTACTCAGACCCCTCTAAAAGCCTACATCCAGAAAGGCTGACTCAATTCAGTTTGCAACTGCTTTACACTGCCATGTCACATGTGATTTGCAAGTGCTGAAATCCAGAGCCACCCCTTTTCTTTGAAGAAGCAACAGATAAAAACAGAATGAACGTAAGGCACCAAATGTTCAAACATGGCCATAGCCTCCCTTTCAGGTTTTGGAGGTGCAGTGTAACGTAACTTCATTTTTTGAGTAAACTTCACAGTTGGGACATGGAGTCTCATGATGAAACAAAGTGTTCTTAGCAGATATCTAGACCGTTACTCAGTCATAGTAAAAAATAGATCCCTGCAATTATTTTCAACACCTGATTTATAATAAATCACTGAGGAAGCAGTTTGCTGTTAAAGAAGCTAAAGCAGGATGTTTACCCCAAAACTGTTTGGTAAAAGTAAGGAAACTTTTCTCTGTGGGCAGTTAAGTGAGCAGATGGAGAGACTGGAGAGTGTAGGAGTCTGGCCAGCGGGGCGAGCAGCCTTTTCCACTGTGATTCATGGGGGGAAAAACGCCATGTCTTTGCCTTGGGGCTTGTCTTCACTTGAAAGATATTTGGGATAAAAGGAGCATGTGAATTAATAGCTTTTTCCAGAGTAGCTCCATATGCGGACACATTTAGTCCAGAATAAGATTAAAAGAAATACAATAAGGAAGTCTTTTGAGGTAAAAGTATAAAAAATGGAGGTATCTATGATGAAACAGAATATTTTACACCTTTATAGTTCTTTTTATGGTGACAGTGTAGGTTTCAGTTTAGGAAATTAGGATTCTGTACATTGTCAAAATTATGAAGAATGGATTTTTCTCTCTTTAAAGCCTCAAAAATTTTGTTGTTCTCCCTTTTTCCTTAATAATCTGCTACTTTTTAAAAGACAAATTCTGAATCCACAGTAATGTGTCAATTCATCCATAATTTACTATAGATTTTTGTCACAAATTTTTCATAGATTCCTCTTGAAAGAAGTGCATAAACTCTTGACCTTTTAAGGTCCTCTGAGTATACCGAGGTCGTTCAACCTATTGATTAATTTCAACATGAGATACTGACTATGAGTTAACCAATCTATATATGTGATATATAGAAATATATGGAAGTGAGGATCTTTTTATTGACTTTAGTAACTTCATAAGTTTATGGAAAATAGAAGGACCATTAACTTACCAGTTTTCAAATACAAACCTCATAAATGTAAATGTCACTTAGAACCAGCAACCTTTATTTTAGCAGGTCACATTTAGTTTTATAGCAATAACAAACAAATAACAGTAATTTCTATCTTTTTATAATTTAATTAGAAAACAGTAATGTTCAATGAATGTATATATTTGTTGCTTCTACTTATCATTATCATAAATAATTGTCTACTGGTAAGAAAAATAGAAAATTAATTACCTTGCAATATAATAGCTGTTTATACATATTATTTCATTTATTACTTACAAAATGTCATAGATGTGCACAGAGTGCATATTACTATATACTATCTAAAGTCATAACTCTTCTGCATACACTGTTTCACTCTGGCTTAACTAAGTAGACTGACTTGGATAGACCTGTTTCCAATTTGAACAGAGGATGGCAATTGAGCATTTTGTTGCCTACAGCACCATAGAAGTCTACCACACATACATAGAGCCCCTCCAAAATTAAGTGTTATGCATATGGAAAAGTGGTCCTACAGCCAGTGTACATCTGAACAGGTCAGGAAGGGAGTTCAGGCTACCCAACAAACTCAAGGAACAAGGGCCATGGAAACTCCAGTTTCCCTGCAGAACTGGTAGGGTTTCTTCTTTAGGGTGTTATCAGGAAACATGTAAAGGTTAAGGTAAATTTAAACTACCTTGAAATGGTGAAGGGATGAGTTAATCCTATTAGCTTCTTAACTTCTAACACCATCTACTTATTTTAGATCTGGGTCTGAACTGAGCCTTCAAGGCTCTCGTCCTCTCCCCATTTTCCATCAGACAGACTATGGAGCCTAGATTTAATTCATTTGGAGCAAAAAACCAAAACAAACTCTGCCTACCATTTACTCATACTTTAATATAGAAACTACTATACATCAGAGACACACTACACATTTACACATATTAAATGCTGAAAATACAAACACAAACAAAGCAGCATCAGCTTCCTGTCTTGTCACATCACTAAATATTTGCCTTATATTTTTTCACCAGACTGACAGTTTAAGCCCATTACACTTTCTGAGGACTAACAGTCTTTCTCTCCATCAGTGTGTCTCATATGGACTGGCTGTGGCATAGCCAGAAAGTCAATGCACGTGAGCAGCCCATACATCTGCAAGCAACAGCTGTGCTAGAAAAAATGGCCTCTACTGACCACATCGGCATCAGGTGAGAGTCTTTACAGTCTTCTTTTTTAATGCTGCCAGCTCTGTCCCTCAATCTCCCTGCTTCCTACTATATTTCAGGCTATTTATATTAATTACATTTCACCAGCTACTTGTACTACCTCAGGGCTTACAAGCTCCAGCCATGACTGGTAGTTCTACACAGAGATACAAACAGATAACATAGAAATCTTGTCTTGCCCAAAACTTCTGAGCATACAGCAAGTAAATGCTGAGAACAAAAGGGAGAAATGGCACACTTATGAGCAACTGGGTAAATAATAGTAAATGACCCTGCAGTCACTTGGCCAGTACAAACCATTACATTCCTCATTGCTGTCTCACTCTTTTGGCCCTCACTCATTTTCACTTTTCTATGCCACATTAGTATTTATCATGTTATAAAGTTCTCTTCCCTAACACACTATACACTTTTATTATTCACAGGATGACACTTTGCCAAACATCAGCAGTATATTTATAATTAAGAATAAGTATGCATTACACTGTTAAAACAATAGGATTATACTGGATAAACATTTAATGTTCTTTTCTTCCACTTGTGAGCCAACTTTATTACTTTGTTTAAAATTTAAAATAAATGTGCTTAGCTGTGAGCACAATCATTCCTTTGTGCCCACACTCCAAAATGGATGTTGTAGTCTATGTGTTCAAATCCTGAAGTTTTACCCTGCAAGCTTCTTTTTGTAAATAGTGTTGTTTCTTACTTGTCTAGCAAAAAATTTTACAGCACTATGTTCATGGATTAGGATGTCAGTATGCTACAAATGCCTAGGTAAGCTCCAAAGATCACTCAATCTGATTAAATTTAACCTGAAGATGAGCAGATTCATAAGCACAAGGAGCCACTTGGAAATAGGGCTAGCAACATGAGTGGAAGCTTGTAAAAGCTAAACCCTGCGCTTATGGTTTATGAGAAAGTTGTTGAGTTGTTCTTTCTATCAGAATTGTTTGTGGATTTATAGGTTCCAGTTTTAATAACTTTGTTTTGCTTCTCCTTTAGTCCTCTTTGGCTGGGTTTTGGTAAGGTGCAGAAATTACTGTTTTGGGCTCAGAGAGTTCTTTATATTCTCCCTTAGTTGGCTCGCGAAGAAACAATAGAAAAAAAAGATCCAAATTCCAAAAAATTCTCACTTAAGAATTTAAGTATATTGTTATGCATCTCTCTCACCTCTCACCATCTCATCTCAGATAGGTCAATATTTGCCAGTTTTATGCCTGGTGATTTAATGGAGCACATTCTTATCTCTTGTTAACAAGTCAATTCTTACCAGACTTTGGATCTATGGTAAAATGAGGAAATGGCCTCAAGTTGCACAAGGGGAAGTTTAGATTGGATATTAGGAAAAATTGCTTCACAGAAAGCATCATCAAGCATTGGAACAGGCTTCCCAGCGAAGTGGTAGAATCACCATCCCTGGAGGTATTTAAAAGATGGGTAGATGTGGTGCTGAGGGACAAGGTTTAGTGGTGGCTTTGGCAGTGTTAGGTTCATGGTTGGACTCAATGATCTTAAAAGTCCCTTCCAACCTAGGTGATTCTATGATTCTGTGATTCTAAATGTAATGACAAGCAG
Organism: Burhinus oedicnemus; assembly: GCA_008921705.1. Taxonomy (NCBI): domain Eukaryota; kingdom Metazoa; phylum Chordata; class Aves; order Charadriiformes; family Burhinidae; genus Burhinus; species Burhinus oedicnemus. Next base: position 1,792,570 of record VFFE01007178.1, on the reverse strand, counting down.
CAGAAGGAAGAAATGAGCTCTTTTACAAACCTAAGTGTTGCTTTAGACACTTATAAAACTTGTTTGCACCAACTATTAGATATTCAATATTTGCAAATGTGGGAGGTGTTGGGGAAATGATATATTGCTCAATGAAGGCTTCTTTTCTCCTTTCTTTTCAGTTTATGATGATGATATAAAGAAAAATAAATGATCAAGGGTGCTTTGAGGAGTTCAGGGCACCATCTTCATATTTGTTTTCCCATTTTGGTCTTTCTGCTGCTCTCAAAAAAATTACTTCAAAGAATGTCTTTCATTGTTTTTCTATCTAACGTAATATGTATGCTCTTCCCATCCTCTCATCTGTTAACCTCACAGACTAGTGCATAGTTCCTGCTTATGATATAATCTTCTCAGGTATTTCCTCCACTTCCCTGAACACGATTTCAGAATAAGGAAAGAATGTATGGATCACAACAAACCATACAGATTTTACAGTGAACTCCATGCATCTCTGGGCTTTCATAGTTTATTTACAGTGAATAAGGGGGAGAGGGGATGAATTCTGCAGAAATAACACATGAAAAGTACCGCAATTCATGGCTTTTTCAAATTTGCTGTTAATTCCCATTCTGTTGGAAGGAGCACCCGTACATGAGCGGCAAGTGCATTATTGTCTGCTTCTGTTCTATGTGCAGAAGGAATGTGATTCTCATTAATCTCTGCTAGGGAAAAGTGAAGTCTGACAGGGAGAATACTGCTCCCATTTTATCACTTCCCCCTTATGTTGATGACCATCCTGTGAGGCAAGTGACAAAGACGAAGATGAACGTATGCAGCTTCATTTCCTTTACTCACTAATACCTATTCATTGTGCCCCATGAATTACCTGATTGTCTGTGAATTTCACCACCCTCCTTACTTGCAGGAAAGAGCAGTAAAGAATGGATTTGCAGAAGGAATGACACTTCTGGGAAGGCCATTGATGGTAGGTGTGCCTGGCCATGGCAGGGGGGTTGGAATTAGATGATCTTTAAGGTTCCTTCCAACTCTAACCATTCTATGATTCTATGAAGAAGTGGAAGATTACAAGCTCAGGTTGGATGAGACTCTGAGCAACCTGATCTAGTTGAAGATGTGCTTGCTCATTGCAGGGGAGGCTGGACTAGAGGACCTTTAAAGGTCACTTCCAATGCAAACTATTCTATGATTCTATGATCTGCTAATTCACTCAGTCAGTTTCTTCTGCTCCTTCCATAGGGAAATGTAAGCACTGGAGGAAATAGCAAAAGTGTTCAGAAGATGAATTTTTCTTTTAAGTCAGAGGATCAAGCAGAAAACTGCAGAATGAGTATCACATACCTTGTAGGAACTCAGTCATGTTCTTGAAGTCTCAGTTTTTGAGCAGATCATCCTGGATGCAGCACACTCCATCAGACACCAGCTCGCCTCTGGGACTTGACATTAAAAAACCCTCTTGTAGGCATCACATGGTCTCCCAGTTTGGATGAATGTAAAATATAAGAGGTATACAACTAATTTTGTGCACTGATTCATCTAATAAGTTCCTCCTCCGTCTCTTTCCAAAGATCACTGAAAACATCATTTGCCACAGATTAATTCACTGTCTCAGAAATGCAGAAAGAATACTGTAGAGTTAATTCCACCTGCCTTTGGAGCTTGATAAGCTTCTAAGAAGCTTCTGAAAAATCATAAAACTTTTAAAAGACCTTTAAAAGCAGTTTTTCATGTTTGCCCTAACAGAGTAACAATACTTCTTTAAAAAGAGCAGGTAGCAAGATCCAATCCAATAGACCATTAAGATAACTGACAGCACCAAGATAGGATTACATGGTGAAGAAATTGTGAAACCTTTAACTTTTTCATTTTTGGCCAAGAAAACATAAGAAAGTTATGTTATTTGTTTCATAAGCCTAACTTGAAATAATCTTGTCTCTTTCTTGTCATCAGAAAAGGCCCCTGCTTGCATAATTATGAAACTAGTGGGTTAGTGAGGCACTTATTTTATCATAAAACCATGATTCTTACTCTTTGGGCTGAAAGATGTTTTACACAATATAGCAATATCCCTTTACTTCACCTGCATAGGGTAATACTGAGGTTCCACCAAATTCTTGAAGGCCAAGTTCATCTGTGGTTATTAGGCATGATTGTTTGGAGGCAACTGCTGGCACATGAACTGCCCAGACTTGTGAATATATGAGGCTGGGAGACTCTTCATTTCCCAGACAGCACAGGACCAAATGAACCTTCGAGTAGACACAGAGCAGCATATTTTATGGACTAGGAAAAGTCATCATCCAGCTTTGCTTTTATTCATAATGATTGTGCAGTGGATTCATGTTTCAGGTCTCAGCTGTTGTTTTGGCAGGCTGCAAAACGCTACAATGAAAATGGTGCTGTAATGCAGTTTCAGAAGGTAAGGGTACCATTCTATTAATTTAATCATAACTTTGAAAGCAGCTGATGGTTTCTGTGCAGAGTAGCTGTACACATGCATCACATGTGATATCCACCATAGTGTATTTAAAGCTACCTGTGCTGCCCTCTGGCCTGTTCATGCATCTCAGTTTCCTTTGATTTTGAAATTCAAGGCCAGATGTTTTCCAGCACATCTGTCTAAAGCCAAGGATCAGTTTTGACACATGCATTTCTACTCAATGTTCCCATCATGCTGTCGGAGGGGTGGGGTGAAAGACAGTGTGCTAATTTCCGCTTATTCATCTTGAGGTCATTTTGCCCAAATTAACACCCCAGTTTCAATGCTGACCATCTTGCCCTTTGCTTCCCTGCTACCCACTGCTGAGAAACACGGCATCCGAAGTGCAGGGGTAAAGTCACTGTGAGGGAGTGGTTTTGGACATAACCCAAAGTTATGTATGAAATTCCCAGAGAAGACCATGCAGTCTTCTCCCAGTATCAACTTGCTGCCCACCCCTGTCCTGCACAGCAGAGTGTGAAGCCACTGGGAGCAGCTGAGGGCCTCCTCGCCTAGTGAAGATATGAAGAGAGACATGATGAGCCAGCTGTCCCCTTGCCATAGACCTACTGATTTATTTTCTGTCAGAGAAAGTGAAAAGAAAGATATATCCAGTTTGTAATTTGGATTTGAGTTCTACCCTTACCTGATATAGCATTTGTTATTATTGGTCTGAGATGAACAAGAAACATTGTTTGTAACTTGGAACACATAGTTTTGCAAACCTTTTAATGCAATTGCCTTACTGGGCTGAATGCAAAGCTGGTAAAGGCAACAGAAAGACTTTTAGTGACTTTACTGTACTTTGCATTTGTCACGTGGATGTTGAGGAGTTTAGGCATAATTTTTAGCACATCTCTGCCTGGGGCTACATGAAGCTGCAACTGCTCTGTTCCTATTGCAGTTGAACTCAAGACAGAAAGAGTAGCTGCTATATTTGGGAAAATTCCCTTCCTGTATTCTGATCTATACACATATGTAGGACTTTCTATTCAGCTACCAAAAAGTATGAAGGTCTCTGAGTTACACTGCTCTCAACAGAGCAACTAGCAAAGCTTTATGTAGTCTTAGCGAGTCCAGAAATCTCATGTGGACACTGGAAGAAGAAACCATCAAATTTACTTCCTAATAAAAATTTAAGAAACAACAAATTATGCCTTGGTTACCAAGACAAAAGAGAGAGAGGAAGCTATTGACCCAGCCCCCTAGAGACTGCTCTTTTTAGTTTTTGAGGTGCACATGTTACCGATTAATAGGTTTTCCTATATAGTCTTAGTATCTGCACAGATATGATGCAACAAGGATGGTAAGGTTAAGGCTGAACTAAATCAGCTGTAATATTGAAAATAAAGAGCTAAAGCGAAAAATGAAAGAGTAAGTTTCTTTTTTTTTAAGATTCTATAAGAATTGGGAGCTTCACATTCTTGAGGGACTTCCTTACAATATGCCACATCCTTTTTGAAATTGTTTTGGATTGCAGTACTCTGTAATATTATTTTTTAATTGGTACTGCTGTGGTTTTGTCCAGGTTTTCCTTTTAGAAACACATTTCTGTGTGCATTGTGTAGTGCCTGCTCTTCCTGTATGAAGAGCATGTGTACTAGATGGGATGTGGATACTTAACCAGCATCATCAGACCTGCTGCTGCATTAGGGCTGATACCCAGAAATCCTAGAAAATGTGCAGACTAAATTCTGTCCAGACAACTCTTCCAGACAGAACATGAAAACCCAGACAAACAGTTGCTCTAACTATATTGAATAGCAGCCTACTTCACATTAATGTTCTAGTAAGTGATGAGTTCTATCAAAAATTAGATAAATTACATTGTTTGGAGGAGGAAGTAAATACTGACCTTTACACAGCTTATACTCAGAGTAACCTATCCATCTGTACCCATATTGGTGGAGCTATTCTGAATTCATATTACCATTTTGCAGTTCTGAATCAGGCTCAAGATAAAGCAGTGATAAAGGGCATATAAGTAACTGTAGCTTAAGTGGAATGAACTGGGCTATGTTTCAGTATTCTAGCTACTAAGTGACAGTATTTTTCATATCTATCTATCTATCTATTTATTTATTTATTTTTCACAAAAGGACCCTCCACATAAAAGAGTCAAATCTCATAGCCACTGGATGCAGGAAATCCAAGGATGTTATTAAGAGAAGATACTGAATCATTTTTTGCTATGTAACTCTAAAGTGGCTTAATCTGGACCTGACATAGCAACAAATGCCACCAGTGCATTTGTTTTGCAGCCACCTTCCCTGATGTCAACATCACTGCTGCCCAACAGACAGATGGCCAAAAAGGATGTAAATGTATGTCCTCTTTACATCAACCATATTATCTTTTATAATGCATTAGGTCAGATCCTGTGAGGGTTTAAGTTAGGACAGCTCTCTGGAGACTGCATCAGCTTCAGAAAAACACAGCCTCCTACAGCGACTGAGGGTCTGGCCTCAGCACGTTGCCCTACAGCAGCATGAGTAGAGACGAACGGCCTACTCATGAAATAAGATCCAAGTGTCGATGCTGCTTGTTCTCCAAACCCTTCCTCAAAATCTCCGAGGATTTTTTTTCTCACCTCATCTAGGTGAAAGACAATGATGATTGAGTCTTCTTATTAATTAAAAGTATTCTAACATGATATTTAACATTACAAACTATTTTGACTTTTTATTTTACACCAAGAAGGTATATGTGTGTTTGTTCTCCCTTTGGCTACCTTCAGAAAAAAAACCCAAAAATAATTATTTTCAAAAGAAAGAAGTACAGAACAAACTTAAGCCCATAAAAACTTGACAGATCTTTACAGGCTTCCAGATGCACTTTGTTACAAGAAATAATAGAAGCTTGCATCCATTGTATCATATCTGTGAGACATCATGCTGCTTCTTGGATTAAGACAATTTAAAAGGTATTGAACCCTGTTTTGCCAGTGTCATATTTAGGTCTCTTTCCTGAAGAATACTGTTCTGTAGCTTTCTGGGAACAGTTATTCTTTATTTATTTCTATTCCTGTACCAATCCCAGAAATAAGCCATACTATTTTTTGTTAAGAGAGCCACTTGAATCCATCTAATGCTGTCTTCTTTACATGCAATAAAATTTCAGTTATTTCTGGCTCAGTCCCTGCCCAATAAACTGTATATGTTTCACTCTTCCATAGCCTGTCAGTTCATCAGGATTAACCAAATCTATTGCATGATGCCCATGTGGCACATAATTAGGAGCCTAAAATGGTTTCATCTTCATTTTGAGAGGTATTACATCAATATTCACTGCTGAAAACCAACACTGTAACCTTTCTTCTGACTAATAAGCTAATACTGACTTGATGCAGATGTAGTAAATAATTACTCTTTTCTCTGTCCAGCACAGCCAAAAAGCCACAGCAGGAAGAGGGTGTCTGCAGTGCCCTGCCTCCTCTGATCTCCCCAGGATGTACTGGCTTTCAGGCTGTGGCTCACAGCCGCGCTGCAGCACTGCTCACTGCCAGAGCCCAGAACCCACGCTAGAAAATCCACAGCTTGCACGCAAACACACAGACACAATAGTAAACTATTCTGCAATCAGGCCACTAACTTTGAAGCGGTTGTCATAGCACAGACATCTGAACCCCACTGGCAGATCTGCCACCTTCGAGTGCAAAAGACTTGGTGTCACTATGGCTGTGACAATCCTTCCAGATGTGTTCAGCTGCTGGTTATAATCACATGCTGTAACCACTTCTCTTGCTATTTCCAAACCCATTGTTCATGAACTCTAGAAAAACAAAAAGCAAAAACATTTTAGGGAGTAAAAAATTTGTCTAATCATTTTCTTATGAACAAGAAGGATTTCAAACAAAAAATGAGACACAGAAATGCAACCATGCACTGGGGGTTTGGGCTTAGGGACTCTATTTCTCTTTAAACACTTATGAGTACCTAGCCATGTTATAAGCATTTAAATTCCCTGCCCATGTTGTACATACAGAAGATAGTTTGTATGTCATGCAGAGCACTTAGAAACAACACGTAAACAGACCTTTTCAATTAGCTACAGCAGCAGCCTCAGAAATCAAATTCTAAAGCGCAGGCCTGTGAAAGCTGTAGGGGATCATTGGGATTTATTTATTTATTTGCTGGTGTGACACACTGTCTGAGAACTAAATTGACACTGCTCGAACTTAGCGGGCAAAGGAAATAAAAAGACTTTCATTCTCCCTGTACCACAAGAAGGAAAGTGGTGCCTTACACAACAAAATAGGCAGCAGTAGAGCGGAGAAAAACAAGTTCTTGCCATTCCTGCGGAAGCCAGCCACTGTTGGGGGGCTGATGGCAAACGGGGGCGTGGCGGGGAGGGGGACTACTATGTAGGCTAGAGATAGGAGCTTTTCCAGAGCAAGGGAGGGGGTGGGAGGTAAGGCTAAAGCCTACACTTTGATCACCCGAGGTGAGGCTGCCTCCTCCTGTGCAGCTCAGTTTAGGTTGGGGATTCACAACCCAGCCCTAAAAGACTGCTCTGTTTTCTTACATTTGATGGGCCAGTTAGGTTTTACCTTCGAAGATGTTGGAGAGACTCAAAAGGCTGGAAAACTCTGAAAAAATAACCCCAGAAAATGACTAGTACAGAAAGGGAAAATGCATATGGATAATCAGCAAAATTGAAGGACAGCTCCAGGCAACTGGTACATTTGCCCTTTCAAGAGCAGTTCTCGTAAACAAAGGGACTGAAACCTTCCACTCACTCCTATCTGTGCAAATAAGCTAAAGGGGAGATTATAGTTCTCCCCCTCCCTCACGGTCTGGCACCATCTGGTAGGTATAGCTGATGCTGCTTCTTCCTGACCTCCATGCTGGAGTGCTGCAGCCCAGTTTGAGATACAAAACTACTCGCTGTGATGGTTGCTGCTCCTCCCATGCAATTGGGCAGGGACAGGATGGGCAGAGATGGGATGCCACAGCTAAACTTTTCACTTTTGTACTGAAGGAAGCGCTAAGGAGAAAGGCCCCTATACCAACAGTGGCTGTACTGTTCCTCCCTTTCTCTGCAGAAAAAAGGAGAGCCATGACTCAGACTAAACACAGGCTCTTGCAGATTTTGGCATGCCTGTAGGGTCTTAGGTCTATGAGATGTCCTTGACCTTACCCAGATGAGCCAGCTCTCTGTTTCTTCCCTTGGAATTCTGTGTTGCTCAATAACTACTCTTTGGTAAAAATGGACATATTTCCAGTTGGTGGAGATGTGAAATTCTAGTGACTGAATGACATGATCTCCACTGTAACAAGTTAAATAGTGAGAGACATCATTTCAAAGCAAGATTAATATTTACAGTTGCCAAAATGGTGTCTGCAAATACACTTAATTACCCATATGCACAGTCAATGCATAATCAAGGTAATTACATACCCAACATGAATCACTAGGAGGAATGACCCCAAAAAAATATTAGTGAGGGCTGTGTGCAAGAAAGGGGTACTACTATTCATCACATAATAATATGGCTTTATCACCCAGAGAGTCAGAAAATGTTTGGTCAGAGAGAAGTGCAAGGCAGTTTAGCACAGCCATGCCTATAAACAGAGAAACTGTACAAATACAGAGGACAAAAGAACGGAGAAAAGAAACTAACAGGGAAGATAACATCTACTTTCTTTGCAAGGCAAAGATGAAAGCACATGGATGCAATCCTGAAATGGGTTTAGCATAACTGCAAACAGGAAGATTTAAGAGGCACATTCAAAAAGAAGAGGCATCTTGACAGACAGAGGAAGCTACTGCTAGATGGAGCAGGACCAGCAAAGAGCAAACTCCAGGGGGAAAAACTAGAGCCAAGTCTGTAAGCATGCAGGATATGTAAGGTCAGAGGACATGAAACAAGACTAGGGAGAATGCTAATGACAGGAAGTCAAAGATGAAGGTAAAGGAACCAGCTCAGAACTACAGTTCTCTTGAGAAGATGTAGGAGCTCTGGATCCCTCAATTTTTAAAGCAAACATTTGGGGTCACTGTAAAGCCTGAGTATCAAAGTGATTTAAGGTGTAGACTTAATACATATTTCAGCAAAGAAAAGGAATACATGCCGTGCAGCAAATTAATGTTTCCCTCACTTTTTGTGAAAGATTTTGTTTGAAGTGATTTTTTTCCTGCTTGCTGAGAAGAGCAGCATCCAGCGGCTGACCTGAGATTGATCTGGATGGGAAGAGAGAGCAGCGTGTTCAAGACAGGAGGGTGGGCATTAACCACCCAAAAGATGGCTGTTTTGGTACAGTGAAAGGCTCAGTGCCTGTTTAAACTATAATACTCAGGTAGAGAGGCAACAGACTCTTTGCAGGAGCCTTTTCTAACATTCCTCATGCCTTGACCTAATAACAGCATTCTTAGTGCACCGTTTTCTGGCTATTCTTTTACTATCCTTCTCTCCTGGGTAGGAAGCATGAGACAGCTGTGCTGCTCCAGGAGCAAACTGGAGCCCAACTCATTACCCAAGGCTGAGTCCCGACTCTGCTACTGCCTGGCCTGGAGAGGAGGGAAGGGATTTTCCTTTTTTTAATGAAGTACACCTTGTGTGTTTGTCAGCTTACCCAGCTTGTTCATGTGCATTGTAATGCTTCAGCTCCTGGAGTTATGTGATCATGTGAAGAATTAAGGATTTTATTTTAAAACACATTTGCTGTAATTTAAATTGGAGAAAAAAAGTGTTCTGCACAAATCCTAAGGAATCCAACAGCAAAAGGCTATCATTGGGAAGCAAACTGATTGTTCGGGGTGTTTGCTACATGATTTTCAAGCCAGTAATATTATTTCTGAATATTAATATTCCCCGTGCCTCCCCAGCCCCACTTTGAGGACAGCCATTCAGGGAAGTCTGAAGATACCTCTCCAGTCCTGTTTATACTCCCTCACAGCCCAGTGGTGGCTACAGCAGTCTCACCTGATGCTATAAAGATAAGTGTTATGGTGTTTTACACTGGAACCAGAAAATATGTATTTTAAAGGAACTAGCCTGGTAAATCATAGAATCATAGAATGGTTTGGGTTGGAAAGGAGCATTAAAGGTCATCTAGTCCAACCGCCCTGCAATGAGCAGGGACATCTTCAACTAGATCAGGCTGCTCAAAGCCCCGTCCACCCTGACCTTCAGTGTTTCCAGGGATGGAGCATCTGCTGCCTCTCTGGGCAACCTGTTCCAGTGTTCCACCACTCTCATCATAAAAAATTTCTTCCTTATATCTAGTCTGAATCTAGCCTGTTTTAGTTTAAAACCATTACCCCTTGTCCTATTGCAACAGGGCACGCTAAAAAAAAAATTTGTCAAACATGATACCCATGTACAAACTTACATTCCTGAAGTTACCCCACTTTTTCAGTGAGAGGAGAGGGGGTACCATAATAGAAACCACACACACACAGACACACACACACACCCTTTAAAGCCTTAGAGGAAAGTTAGGGGTTGTACAAGTGTTGGGCTCTCCCTTATCTGGTATAACTTAGTGCTTAGTAGCAAGTCAGGAGGCCCTATGGCTTCACAAGGAGGTGTTTGCGCTACCATAAAATTACCAAAAGAGAATGAGTGATGAAGAAAGGGGATGTCCAAGTGCTGTACTGAGCTTGTGCAAGGGAGCCCTGCAAGCTGGAGTGTTCTGTCTGGCACCTGTAGAGCTGGACGTGGCTGCACTCACTCTGCTTTTGCTCACAGGGCAAGATGACAGCAAAGTTCTGAAAAATGAACCTTCTCCCATTCCCTGAGGAAATGAGAAGATAACTCTGGGCATCTGCAGCAACTGTCAGTTCCATTTGCTTTTCACTGTATTCCTGGATAAGAGTCTTATTTTCTACTTGGCTATCAGCATCAACCAGCTACTAATAAAAAATCAAAATAAGGTCCAGACTTGTGATTTCATGCTGTGACAGTGCAAAGCTTGCAGGCTAGCACCTGAAGGGAAGAGGCCCATGATCCCAGGGGAAATCTTGGTTCTCCTGTGCACCACAGAGTCAGTACTGGCTTCTTGGCTGTAGTGGACAGAGAAGCACAGCGGAGTGTAACATATGGACACAGACTGTGCTTTCCTATCAGCATGTTCAGGTTTAGGGGGCAGGGAGCTAAACAGCAGAGGAATGAGCAAGACCACATGTTGTTTGTGCTGTGGGCTAAGCCTCATGCAGATCCCGGTGCAGCATAGTGGGAAGGACACTGGAGCAGGCTGGAAAGCCAAGTTTGATGGTCACCTGCATCTCTTGGCTAGGACAGGACTAGGAAGAGGTGAGACACAGGACAGTGTAGTTTGGGAAGGGCTGAGTTAGCCTGTCATTTCTTTATTTATTTTTTAAACAGTCAGCCCTTGTGCAGTCTTTACCACAGGGTAATCCCAGTGTCTAACTGTCAGCACTGAGACTGGGACAGTGAGTTTAAGCACAGCATTGCCCTGGCTGCCAGTCATTACCAACCTTGTCTTGCTGCTTTTGGTCATCTCAGGCATGTCCTTAGTGTATCCAGCTGAAACAAGTGGCTTCTCCAGATTAAAACCACCATGTCAGGTTAAATTCCAAATCTTTGTCTATGAAACTGGAGCAGGCTGAGACTGACTTACCATATCAGACGTTGAAGCTGAGCTTCTAAGGTTAGCAAGATTAGTATCAGCTCTGGATCCAGCACAAGGGGGCTGAGTTTATCGGGAGCATGAATTGTTTTCACCTCAAGAAAACTTGCGGAAAATCAGACTAAGTGCAGGGAAGAGATGGTCTTGAAGAAAGAGCTGAAACATATTAGACACCAGTGCTGAGTGACACAGATGAGTGACACAGCTACAGCTGCAGCAGCCTGGAATATGCTATACAGTGGCAGAAGCTCCTATTACTTTCTTGAGAAGTATTTAGAAAAAAATGGTAGGCTAGAGTGAGCGTTTTAAGCTACTTCCCCATGAATGGAAGCCCTGTACATTTGCTCATTAAATGTTAAGTGAACTGGACAAAACCATTTTGATTCTTGTTTGCCGTGTGGCAGAAAACAGGACATCTTCATGCTTAACACCACACAGATGTATAGTCTGCTTCCATTCCTGCTCTGAAAAGCTTTGCAAAATGCAACAAATGTGTGATTTGAAATAATATTTTGCAGATGGAAGGGTACACTGGAGCTTATTCTTCTTTCTAGCCACTCAGTGTTCTTTCAAAGGTCTGCCTCAGCTTCGTTCTTAAATTCCAAAGTCAAGTAGACAGAATAGTGTAGCAGAAAATTTTCCTGCATCTTCTAATGTAAAGAGTCCCATCCACCCCCGGGAAAATATAAATTTTGAAAAAATATTTCCCTTTTCCAAAGCAATGTTTTGAAACTAACGGAAGTGCTTAATTTCAAAATTTCAATGCTTACTTTTGAATTGCTGTTTTTACTCAGACTGTCATTTAAATATCACTGTGCAAGGAAATACCAATTTAAAGTAGAATGTTTCAGTCCAAAGAAACATTTTTGGAGGAGCGTTGGTAGCAACTAGAGGGAAACGCATACTCTTCAAAGGACAGATTTATTAGCAACAGTCTAAAATTTGATGGTATTGTTGCAAACCTTGGAAAACATTCAAGATTCAAAATCATGTTACTCATTTGTCTTAATTTTCTTTAATGCAACAAGGAGATTCCCAGAGAGAAAATATAAACCTCTTCTTGATCTTTGGTTTTACAGAAATGTGCTACAGGGTGAACTGTAAGGATATTTTACAGTTCACAAACCCTTATTTATTGATTCTGTGACATAAAATTATTATATTTCATGTTAAAATTTGTGTCCTTGTTATTTTTTTTTCCCTTCTAACATTTATATCACCCAGCATTAAGTTAATAATCATTTCTCCAACCTAACAGACAAACACAGATTTAGATTAAAACCAGCAGGGAAACTTGATATCAGCATTGATAAGGACAACGTGCAGCCTCAGGTTCATTGCCTTTATATTTTTACCTTACTAGTGTGGTTCAGCCAAGTGTTTGAACAAAGGCAAAGGCAGGAATCAGGAGAATGAGGAACCACTCACTATAGGAGAAGATCAGGTTCAAGACCATCTAAGGAACTGGAAGGTGCACAAGTCTATGGGACCTGATGAGATGCATCTACAGGTCCTGAGAGAACTGACAGATAAAGTTGCCAAGCCACTACCCATCATATTTGAGAAGTCATAGCAGTCCGATGAAGTTCCTGCTGATTGGAAAAGGGGAAACATAAACCCCATTTTTTAAAAGGAAAAAAAGGAAGACCCAGGGAACTACAGGCCGGTCAGTCTCACCTCTATGCCCAGCAAGATCACGGAGCAGATGCTCTTGGAAACTATGCTTAGGCACATGGAAAACAAGGAGGAAATTGGGGACAGCCAACATGGCTGCATTAAGAACACATCATGTCTGACAAATTTGGTGGACTTCTACATCGGCCTTACAGCATTAGTGGATAAGGGAAGAGCAACTGACATCATCTACCTGGACTTGTGCAAAGCATTTGACGCTGTTCTGCACGACATCCTTGTCTCTAAATTGAAGAGACATGGATTTGACA